>VZRN01000696.1:856218-952021 GCA_013397935.1 Dasyornis broadbenti
TTATTTCTTTGGAATTAATGAAGTAGCAACCTCTCTGTGTGAAATCTACAGCAACAGGCATTATCCTCAGAGCGTGTGTCAGGAGATAGTTGAGATTTGTTCCAGACAGACACCACACCTTTCCCAGCAGACTGTTCTAAGTGCTACAAGATGATGAAGAACGGATTTCTAACACACTTCCAGAGCTGTCCAGAACAAAATCCAATGGTTCTCTGTGGGTCAGTTCAGTCAGTGCTGGGAGAGGTGAGCTGATGTCACACCCAGTACCACAGACCCGCTCTGAGCCAGGAAAAGGCTTCTCTTCCCAGAACAACCCAAGAAATCCTGTGCCCAGGCTCATGCCAAGGGCCCTGGGCAGCTTCCCTGACTCCTTTTCACGGTGAAAGAGAGATGGGAGAGTGATGGAAGGCACTGCCATCCTCTCAGGGCTGAAATTAAAGCTGGTCCTACTCTTTGGCGTTTATTATAAAGTGTATTTCACTGCACCAGCAGCACTCTGGGCTGGGCATTTCCAGGGAATTGTGACACTTCTCCAATGGTTAATCACTTGGCCTTTGGCCTCCTGCCTTAGCACTCTGTCTGACATGTCCTGTAGTTACTGCTTGCGGAGTTTTATTACTTAATTGTGCAATCAGCTGTTGCTATTTAATGTGCCATCAATCCCTCCCCACCAGCCCCCCATATACCCCCAAAGAAGCTTCCCTTTTGGATCACATCTCCCAGAAAATTTCCACAAAGCAAGGAACTGCCAAATCTGTGCCTCGATGAATAAGGTGTAAAATTTCCCAGCGTACAAAATCCTCGCCCGTTTTCTGTGCCTCTCCCACTCCTCCGCTCCCGAGCCCTTTGATTTCAGGCTGTGATAATAAATGTAGGCACATTCACCAGAGCTGGCAGAAAGCAGCCAGAGCACCTCATCCTTTTTGCTACGTCTCCTAAAAACAAATTAGGACTGCACCAGACAAGCTGTTGGCTTGTGTGAACATCTGCCTGGCACGTCGTGGGCTGTGTGCAGAACGCTCCCAAGCCCCGGACCGTGTCCTCCTACGGATCAGAGCTCAGCTCTTTCCACCCAGAGCACGTTTGCTGCGGCCATGAAATGTTCCAGCACACTTTAGAGACCAGGTTTACTGTTGTTGTGTCGCTGGAGGAGGATGAAGAGAGCATTGCTGTGCTGTTCAGGAGGGTTTGGGTTTGGAGAAGAGCACTCAGACACTTACTGCTCCTTATTCCGTGCTCCTCCTGTCACTGAAACCACGGGAAAAACCAAAAAACGCCCTCCAACAACATTTTTGATGTTAGAACAGTCAAGGAAGGCATTGCTTTATTTTCTGACCAGGATGTTGTTCTGGCCAGGATGTGCCACAGAAATCATCTCATCCTCACACAGCCCGGGTGTGCAGAGAGAATCATTCCATGACACGGATTTTACAAGATTTTTCAGATTTTTTTTTCAGTCAAAAACCCATAGAAATGTACTGGATCAGTCTTCATTGGTCCCAAATTACGTAGTTTCTAGTATTTGGTTTCCTATTGGATTCAGATTTCTTCACCTCTGATGCTAACTACATCTTCCTTCTAATCTCTCTTTTCTTAGATTATGTGTCTCTGGTTTGGAGCTGGTGTTAATGGCCATTATCTTTTGTGCTACTCCCAGTCTGTTGAGATGTTGAGCTCATCAGACCCCACCTGGTGGAACAATTCCCTGGAAAGAAATTTAAAATTCGTTTTCCTGGGGCAAAGGCAAACAAAACCTTTGACTAAAGTTATACAAATTTTTTTAAACTGGTGTATTTTCCAGCACTCGCATCAGGACAAGCGAGGCTGAGGTTCTGCAGCGGTTCCTGGAGACAAAAAAAAACCCCCACGGTTAAAAATAATTTTAAACCAACTGGGTTGTCATGCCCAGTGCCCGGTGCAAGGGTGTGCTGATTGATGACAACCTCCCAAAGCTGCCCACAGACTGTTTGACAGCCCAGACAGACAGAGATTCTTAATAGCGTGAAGTGCAGACCCATCCCCTTCCACCTCCAACATCTCCCCTGCTCCAGGACCGCAGCTCCACATAAATCTGCCGTGCCTGCACCAGGGGAATTGTCTCCCGGCCTCCTGCAGCTTGTAAGGGCTGTTCCAGGAGATAGAATTAGTACCTTGGTGCTTGGTATTGATCTCTGTTTGATTTATATTCCCTTGATCTGATTTTCTCCTTGGCGTCATGAGTATAAATCAAAAGTAATGCCCACACCAGTCAGAAGTTACGCTGGCTTTAAACTTGTGTAAGTGAAATTGAGGTTCCTTAACTCCAGGCTTTTCTGGTGAAACGGGAGGGCAGACTAAAGAGATCAGCTGCCTGACTCATGGGAATACAAAATGCAAAAGGCAGTGTAGGACACTCTTCAGCCATGCCTTTAAATTATTTCCTGAACCTGCGTTTCAGGTGAAAGAATTCCGGGATTCTCTCTCCTGGAGTTAGTTTTGAAACATCCTTGTCTGCAGTAGCCAGCAATCCTCCCTTTTGGACCTCCATATGGGAGCTGAATTAAAATTTTCTTGTGGGATGTGAAGCAGAATCTTGGGAGGGACAAGAAAAGTACTTTTGCAGTGTGATTTCCAATGCGTGACCATTTCGTGTTGAGTCACTTGGATGAAAACCCACAGAGGCACCAAATCTCTGTAATCAGTTTTTATTTCCAAGGGAGTCTTCGATGGCCATTCACGGTCATATTCAAGGGACTGATTAGGCCTGGAGATTCTCGTTACAAAACTTGGTGCACCTTTCTAAGACCACTCTTCAGACATCCTGAAAGATCCACTAATTTATCCCGAAACTCTCTCTTATGTGCTGAAGAGCTGCTGAATAATGGAAAAAGGAGGAAGAGTGGTCTGCATGCGCTGTAATTCTTCATTGTGGCGGATGAAGGGAGGGTTGAGAGAGGTCCTGGGGGGACCAGGCTGTATCCTCACGGAGTGAAAGTCCACTCCAGGTAATAGAACTGGTGTGAAAAATTTATAAAGGAGAAAGCTTCCAGGGGGTCCCCTGGCAGCAGCCCGGAGGTTCTGATGTGACTGATGGAGAAAGTAAGTGTGTCTGAGCAAAGGCCATGCGCCATAAAAGGCTTTGTGGAGAAAATGGACCCTCTTAATTAAGTTCTGTGTGTTTTTGCGTAGCTGGGAGGCAGGAGTGCTGGACTGTCAGGATGAACCTGCTCCTCTTTATTTCTCCTTCGTGCCCAGGTATCCTTCAGCACCTCCCTCTCGGCGCTCTCTGACGCAGCACAGAGTGAAATTTTAGTAGAAGCATTGAAAGTTTTTTTAAAAAATGTTATTTATTTTTAAGCCCAACATTTAAAAAGTAGGTACCTGTGGGTGTAGAGCCAATTATTCATATAGTGTCAGTATTGCCATAGCTTGCTTAAATTTAATTTAAATTTAAATGGTCTACATTTGCAACACTTGCTCGGGGAATAATCCCAGCCTCTTTTAGTCCTTTGCCTTTAAATTATTGACTGTCATGCTCAGCCCTCAAGTAAAGGAATAAAGCTGTTCAAGGAATGCATTTGCATGCCAATGGTCTGAGACCACATCCAACCCAGCTCTACAGATTATTCTGAGGTTCTGTCTGATTTGATATTTGTTACACCACGCTTTGAGAGAGCCCTGCTGTTGGGCTTCAACGTGCCCCGGGGGAAAGGCTCAAAACCCACCTTGGGGCAGGAGGCAGCAAACAGGGAGCACCTGCAGGAGATTTTTGCAATCTAATCCAGCCAGTATCATCTCACAGCCTTGGGGAAAGAGAAGAGAATCAATGCAGGCAAAGCAGTGCCTTTTCAGTTTGTTGTCAACACATTGTCAGCTCTGTCTTGTGTTCCCTGTCTTCTGTTAATGACAGACGGAGAGGGAGCTGATGAGGGATGGGGTTTTTTGGGTTTAAGCTCATGTGAGCAAACACACACACACACACGAGGGGCATCAGCGATGGGCTCTTTCATTTCAACGACGCCTCGTCTCTTAGGGTAAATAATAAACACGTTTGGTGAAATTCCAAGGAGCTCCTGGGATTAGTTGTAGTCTCTGCTGGGAAACCAATTACTCTCAAAGTCGAATGCTCTTTCAGATGGCGACACTTGCTAAATTGGATTCAGGGAGCGCCGGGTGGACAAAAAGGTGCGTGTTTGCTGTTGTTCCGTATCAGAGCGTTCCTGTGTGTGCTCACACAAAGAGGGGAGGATGGAGAAAAAGCCATTTCCCTCCAAACACCAGCCTCTGAGTGACGCCAGAACAGAGAGGTACAGGGACAAGAGGAGATTTGAGATGGGTTTTGCAGGATGCAGGATGGAAATATGAACAGCTGCCTTTGATTAATGTATGCCCAAGGTCACCCATGCAACTGTAGCAGTCAATAGCAATCAGATTAGTGTAATGTATTATTCAGTGTTTATGATGGGGAATTTGTATAGCGCCCGTGAGGCAGCTTGGATCCCCTTGGAATGTTTCCTGAATGCCATTTGGGAATGCCACAGAGCCCAGGCAGCAGTGGGGCATCTCCAGCTCCTGTCAGCGATGCATAATTACCCACCTCTGCTGCTCCTGCCTGGACACACACTTGGATTTAATTGTTCTGCAATTGGTTACCAGCCTGACTTTTTTTTTTTGCCCCTAGGTATGGGAAAATAGCGTGGGAAATAATGAAAATTAATGCATTTAGTTGAAGGTCCCAAGTGCTTTACAAATTCTCCTTCATCAGGCTTTGCTATAAATTGTTGATGGCTTTATCCATGTTCAGCCTTGGCCCACGGATGAGCATGCAGTGCCCTGTAGGATGCAGCACCATTCTGTGGGACAGAGAATAGTGCATCGTTTATATTTAGTTAGGAGTCTTGCTCTGTAGAGATTTTCAGTCATTTCCAGCTCCTCTCCTATTTTGAAATTATTTTTATAAGCAGTCCTGCAAAGAATTTCTGGGTTGGTTTCTTTTGTTGTTGTTTTTCTCTCAGTTCTTTGCAGAAGGATTGAGGAACTAAGGAGAGTTTATTCCCATATAGGCCAACTGTTTGAAAATGAACAGTACTGCACAGTGGAGAGGTTGTAGGCATGGTCCAGTATAGGAACTTTTAAATTTTGAAAAGAATATGTATTGTTAATGAGCAATTTGGTGGGGAGTGGGGTGTAAGGTTCGTTCTCTTTAGTTTCATTGCACCCAGGCACACGACTGAACCAAATCTGGTGGTGTGGATGCACGAGGGACGACTGGGAGGGGTTTGGGATAGGGTGGGCTGCACTCACGGGGTCTTTCTCAGAAGGAGGAACCCAGCATTGCCCTTCAGCCAAAACTGCTGTTGCTCCCAGACGGACCTGACAGGGCAGGAATGGGAAATCTTGAAAAGGCCTGGTAGGAACCTGGCATTCCCTCTGGAAGAGATTTGGAACTGTACGGTCTTGATGGTGTTTCCAACCCAAAACATTCTGTCATTTATTCAGGTAAATGCTGAACAACAGACAAAGGGGACCTGTACAGATCCCAAAGGAAAAGAGGATACAGAAGGGAGAGCAGGTGCAGTTTCTAACTGGAAGGAGCTTGCTGGGTTAGTTGTTTTATTAAATTCAGGTGTCAAACCTTTACTTCGTCGTTTTGGACTCCAGCAAATAATTTTATACAGTGACTCACAAGCCCTTACTCAAAAACTAGCTCAGTCTAATTCCTTGGAGGTAAGCCATTCCACATGGATTGAGCATTTCTAGGAAGCTGTTAGCTGTGCCACATCAGTGTGCAAGGCCTAGTTAGGGGAATGCTGTGCTGGGGCTGCCTCAGGGACTTGTATTGTATCCAGTCTTGCTCAAAGCCACACTTAGTGACCTGGAAAAGCAGGTAGAAAGCACATTAATGAAATTCCCAGGTGATACCTGAATTGGAAGGCATAGCACACAACAATGGGAAAACCATTCTGGGAAAAACCCTGATGGACCAAGAGGGAAAAGAAATGAGGCAAGGTACAATGAGATGAAACCCATGGATGGATGGGTTGGCGTTGGGAGGTGGGATTCACTCAGCAGGGCAAGGCAATATGGAAATTCAAAATATCGGATATTTTGGGATATGTTTTTGGCAATGCAGCAGCGCTGCAAGTCCACCAGACAGTTAGGCCTGAAAGAGTAGAGGCTTGGGAGGGAGAAAAGATGTGAATATTGCCCATAAAAGAGCGGCTGGGCACATGTAGAAAATTGTGTTTTGTTATGACCACTTCAACACCAGGAAGAAGCCAACAAATGCAAAGCAATTAAGAGGGAGTGACAGGGAGTTATCTGATAAATAAACTGTGTTATGGCAGTGGTGCTGAGCTAAAATTTGAATGGAGGAGCGAGAATTAGAGCGAGCAACAAGTGTTTAAGATGTAGATAGAAGCATTAACATGTAGACAGAAAAAGAGGCAGGGATTCCTGGTGGCAGCCAGAAAGTGCTCACTGGGGAGGAGGGGAGAATATTGGCTGAACATCAGCATCAGTTCCCTATTATCCGAGCAATTAGTCCTGGGGAATGAGCTCTCAAGAAAAGTGCTGAGTGCTTTTAAACTGGTGCAGTCTGAGAACTGGGAAACCAACCACACAGCAGAAAACAGCCTTCCACCGGCACGGGGATCCCAAAAAATCCTCCTTTCCTGGAAGCTTTGTTTATAGCTCTTGTCAGTTGAATCATCCTGACATTCAATATTGTGACTGTTCGAAGGACTTTGCTCTTTACCACTTTTATTTTTACACATAGGAGGGCAGCAGTTAATAAGGAAAAACCTCCCACGGTGGATGAAGGGCCTTTCTTATTCATTCCTGGTAACAAATGTGAGCAGAAGTAAACTCCGCCAACTTGCACCAAACTTGCTGATGCTCTGAGCTGGTGGGAGCTTTTCTGCAGCTCCCTGGTGTCCTGCTGCCCTTCCAGGTGGCCTGGGGATTGTTTGTGGAAGGCTGTAGGACAGAGCAAGAGATATTTCAGCTGATTCTGGTTCGTCTTTGGTTGAAATGACGTAAAAGTGGCGCCTACTTGCTATGCAGGGCAAAACTGTGGTGTAAGAGATTTCTTTGTGCAGAGGGAGGAGGGTTTCTCCTTTTTGTTCTCTCCCAGGAATTCTGAAAAACTGAGTGCTTAAACCAAGCCCTACGTCCGCTTTCTGCAGGAGGAGATATTAGGTGCTGAAAATGGGGACTTCAAATGGTGAAATATTTGTGTGGAAAGAGTCAGCTGTGAATGTAACACCCATTTCCATAGCTGCAGGGGAGAAAAGGGTGGTTGGATGTAGGAACAGCTTTTCCCATAGCCTGAGACAGAATGGAGCCAGATAATAAGCTCCTGAAGCTCATGCAAATTTGCTTCTTTTTGAATTTATGCTGCTTTGAAGCTAGCCCAGCTCTGAGCAGTGGGTTGGACAGGGTGACCTCTAAAGGCTCTTCCAACCTGAATTATTCCGTATTTGTCATTGTAATTCTGCACTTTTCATCTCGCAAAGACTTGTGTGGTTGCCCAAGGAAGATCAGGAGCGCTCCCAAAGCGTTTCCTGCTGACCATCTCCTGCTGGGGGAGAGGACATTTCTGCTCCTGAGGCTTCCAGACATTTTTAGGGAACTCATTATGTTCTAGATAAATTCACAGCGTTCAGCGTTCGTCTGCCAGTGCAATCTGTTGAGTTTGGATCAGAAGGAGAATCTGACCAAAATGAAACTTTCAGTTCCGTGAGAACGTTCCCAAATGAGTGCTGAGCTCTGCCTGCTGATGCAAGGCTCCCACTTCCCAGCACGAATCCTGCCCCGAAGGTTGGCTCAGGAGGCTGAGCCGCAGGCTGGTGCCTTCACCCACCCACGAGCCGGGAACCCCACGGAGGCGCCTTGCAGAGGGCAGGCTGTGCCCCCAGCCCCTGGCCATGCCCTCCTTCCCATCCTGTGCCACCCCTGTCCCCACGTCGTGCCGGTCCCTCTCGCCAGGACACACGGCCCCAGTGTCAGGAGCAGCAGCGGCAGCAAGAAGTGCTCCTGCAATCATTTTATTGCTTCCACAATGATTGTGCTGCACTGCAGGATAAAAAGGCTCTTTCATATCCAGCGCAGGAGCCAACCTCAATCCCTATTGTACCTTCTCACTCACTTTATTAAGTTTACTTCATTTCTGCTCTGCCTCTGTACCTCTGTGCCCTCTGCTGTGTGTACCAAATCTTATTGACATTTTAATATTAAATTATTATGACAAGAAGATATTCCACTTGCTAAGTAATTTGTTTTATTCGGAGGAAAATTGGAAGCTGCAGAAAAACCATTATGAAAGATTAAGACAATGGAGTGGTACTGACTGATACAATATAAATTATTATTTTGTCGGCAGCACACCCAAAACCTCTACTAAAATTTTAAGCAATAAAGCCAACAAGTTAGAAAATTAAATTTGGGGGATGAAAAGAATATTATGCACACAGGAAAAAAAATAACATCAGACAGACATTACAGAAAAACACATCCCAGAGAAACCTGCAGGGACCTGAGGGGAATCAATAGATGAGCTCCTGGCCTCAAGTGGGCTCATTCAGGGTGGGTTTGTTGGAATTGTCATTGACTTTGGGACACAATTAATTCTCATAAAAAGAGATTAATAAGGATAAGGAATTTCCTGAAGTGGCTGTTGAAAGGTGTATCCTTTTTCTGTCACCTGCCCTTCTCCTTCTGCAGGCCTGAGCATCAGCCCTGATGGAGGAACACGCAGTTCCTGTCCCTTATTTCTCTCTGCCTTCCACCTCCAAAAGCTCTCGAGATGCTCCAAGAGCTAAAAGAAGCTCATGCCTCCTGCCTTGGGGCAATCAAACCTCAAATACTGGAAAGGAGGTGACTCCAAAGCTGACATGTCATGGTTCACAGGCAGCCTGGGGAGTGCAGCACATGTCTTTGCTGTTCCCGTGCTCCCTGCTCTGCAAGGGAAGCAGCTGGTAGGGATCGTGCTCTGGCAGTAAGCAAAGCTCCTGATTTTTGGAAATGCCTTCCCGCTTCTAGGGTAGACCCAAGCTCACAGGAAATCTGGGAAATAAGGATCCAGGGAACACGGCCGTTAAAGAAAGGATAATTTTACATGCAACTTGTGGTGATGCAGTTGGGTGTCAGTTAACATGTGCCGCCTTCTGGGTAAAGAACAATTAACCAAAATATTGCTCCCACCTGGCAATTAACCTCGAAAGCAGTAGAGCCATAATTTAAACAAATTTAACTCATTCTTTGTCATCATATTTTCAAGAGTGAAGTTGCTGCTGGCTTTCTGGACACTCCTGATTTGAAAGCACCGTGTGTGTTTAGCTTAGATACAATTTCCTTTGTTCGAGCAACCTTGAGAACACGCAAGGGGAGCAGAGATTTTATACAACCGTGTGAAAAGATTGTGCTTTGCAGATGCGCTCAGGAATGAAATGCCAGGGTTCTTCCCATCTGTCAGGGGTCTGAGATGGTAAAACTGGCCTCTGGCCTTGTGCAGAAGCCAAGGATCCACATCTTCCTGGTCTAACTTTAAGGAAGCTTAAATGCTGCTAGGTTTCCAGGGGAGTCAGTGGAGCAGGCTGGGGAGACATGAGCATCAGTCACTGAAATCCACTCAGGCTTGGCCAGGAAATCAGAACCAATGCAAAGCTCAGTGCCTGTGTGGGTATCCCTGGCCCACCCAGGCTTGTGTTCCACACCTCCAGAGAAACCTGAGGATTTCCTGTACACACCTGCTCAAAGAATTCCCCATAAAAGCCTTCCCAGAGGGCACAAGTTAAGGCACATCCATTGTTGTGAACCTAAGAGATCACGGGGACCGAGATGCTCATGTGGCTGCAGGGTGTTCAAGGAAGGTGAGCTGATACCAGAGCCATGACCTGACTCTTGGCTCTGCTGGGATTTATTTTTTCAGATGACTGCAGCATCTGTGTGACTACAGGTCAGTGTGTAAGCAGCTTTATCCTCTAGTAGCTGGATTTGTCCATAAACTCACTCTGGATTAGAAATGAGCCCTCACTACTCACCCTCACTATCTGGAGTTTGTTTATTCCAAACCAATGGCAATATTCCTGCTGCAAAGCTGAGAAAGATGGGGCTCTTCAGAAGTTTTTGGATGTCTGGAATGTCTCATCTCAGGGTTTACTTGCTAGCAAGAGAAGAGTAACTGCTGTTAGGGAAGTAATCAAGGCTTTAGCTAGGAAAGAGGAGCTGCTGCCAAACTGGAATTGTGGCTGGTATCTCATCCTTTCCTGTGAGGGTGGGGAGCCCCAGAGAAGCTGTGGCTGCCCCTGGTTCCCTGGAAATGTCCAAGGCCAGGTTGGACGGGGCTTAGAGCAACCTGGGATAGTGGAACGTAGGAGGAGAAAAGGCAAAGTCGTGATTTGTTGGGAAATATAAAAAACAGAGGAAGAGTTTGGTCCATGGGCCTGTTGTGTGTAATATCAGGCTCTGAGCATGTGAGGTATTTGACTGACATTTGGGAATAAAAAAATTCATTAACCAACTGGAAAGTTGATACACTTCTTGAAGATCTTTCTGAAATTCCTATTATAAGGACAGCATTCTCCTGTACTAGACATGGAGTCCCTAGACACTTAACAGATGGAATTAGATCACAGTCTCTTTTTAATCTTCGCATGATGACCTCAGTTGCAAAGGTACCGCTTCTCATCTTGTCCTGGCACTGATCTGGCTCCTCCTAGCATTTCACACTTGATGCTCAGCAGTGCTGAACGCCAGCTGAAGAGAAAATAGAGAATTAAAAATGTTAGCTCATTTTTTAAGACTCACAGGAGCGCCATTGCTGCCGGTAGGAAACAGCGAGGGAATTGAGGAATCACGGTGCCCATAAAGTATTGTTATCATATTGAAGTCTAACTTTTGTAGGTCTATGATGATCAAGTTTTGAAGATGAAAGATTGGCCTGTAGAAATTACATTCTAGAACAGACATTAAATATTAATCTTTGGGTACCAGAGAGATTTTGGATTAAAATTTATGATCTAGGAACATCTCCATGTTCCCTCCACATGAAAGCACCGATTGTCTTGGTAAATACAACTGTTTCTGAGGAGAGAAAACAATCCAGGTGGAGAGCCAAGCCCAATATCTTCGTACAAAGCCAGGGATTTTTAGTCAAATCCCAGTGACTGTGGTCATGGCATGTCCACGGGAGGGCAGCAAGGAAACGTCGTCATCTCCTGGCTGCATTTTCCACTGGGATCCCATGGCTCTCTGGAGGCTCCCACAGGCCAGGCTGGGACTGTCCCTGGGTGGGGACAGCAGGTTGGGGAGCAGAGAGGGACTCAGAGGAGCTGCCTCTGCTCTTCAGGTGCTCTGAGACGTTTAAGGACACAAAGGCTGTAGAAGCAGATGATTTCTTGGCTGAGTTTGCAGAGTGGAGCAGAATAATCATCTGGGGTGAAACTGTAATTAAAGGTGTGCCGATGTTCTCAGTGAAGGAGAGTAGAGGAAAAAAAAAACCACAACTTTGGGCTGGAAGGTTAATTTAAATGCCAAATTTCCCTTCATGTTGTGAAATAAAATTGAAATTAATCTGGAGATTAAATGCCACTTTCAGAGCACATTAAAAAAAAAAAAGAGCCAAACTTGCCGCTGTCAATGTCTAACTGAGCCTGTCTTTTCAGATTGGCTTGCCCCCTTTTTGGTTTGTTTTTATTACGGTCATTTTTCCCAAGTAAAACCTGAATTCATGGAATGCTTCAGGGCTTCTGTAAACTCCCCATGACTTGGGAGCACCTGGGAGCAGCATCCCAAACCCAGCCCCTGCTGGTTTCTGCCTCAAAGCCTTGCCTGGGTCAGCACAAGCGGCACAAGCGTCCCCTGCTCCCTCCCCGGATGGAGACCTAACTCCGTGTCCTGGGAAGGCGCTGCCGGAGCCACCGCGCTGCTGAGGGGCAGCCGATGCCGTGTGCTCCGTGTCAGACAGACTCTTCCAGTCAACAGCGTGAGGAGAGCTGAAACAGGAGGAGGAGGAGGTTTCCAGAAGTGACGGGCTTGGGCTGGCGGCAAAGAGGCACGAGGGCTGAGTGAAGAGCACGTGTTTAATAGGGCTCCAGTGGAACCGAAACCATGGGCCATATTTTTTTTTTTTTTTTTCTCCTTTTTCTATCGATCTCAAAAGCTTCCACCCAGCAAAAGAGAAAAAAAAAGACACTGCAGACTGAACGATATCCTGAGCCTTATCTTAATTGAGCATTAGGAGATGTTCCTGTGGCCAGCTCGGGGCTTTTGCTGGTTCAGCACTCAGGGTGGTATCTCCCAATTACTGCCATTAGCTCTGTACTTAAGGGAAGCGTTTCATCCTTTGGGGGGAGGCTGAGCATCTGGAGGTGTCAGTGTGGGTGAGTGAGACTGCAGACCTGCAATTTGTTCTCATCTGCTGTAAGTGCCCTTGTACCTGCTTTTAACCTCTCATAAATGCGACGTAGCTCACTTTTATTTTTCCTTTTTGTTTTTTTGAAACTGTCGAGTAAAATGTCTGAAATTCCTTCAGAGAAAACCATGGGATTAGACATTCTTTACTGTGACGGTGGCGAGGCCCTGGCACAGGGTGCCCAGAGAAGCTGTGGCTGCTCCATCCCTGGAAGTGTCCAAGGCCCGGTTGGATGGGGCTTGGAGCAGCCTGGGACAGTGGAAGGTGTCCCTGCCCATGGCCGGGGGGTGGAACAAGATGGGCTCTGAGATCCCTTCCAAGCCAAACCATTCCTGGGTTCTGTGGTTCTGTGTGTGCAGTCAGACTCTTGAGTTACAGTGGAGGAAACAGCAGCTGTAAATTCCCATCCGCTGGAGCTGCCGTGGTGGCTGCACCACTGAGAGCCAGCAGGCTCAAGAGCGATTATCTGGAGGCAATTTCTGGCTATTTGCACACACGAGTTTTGCTGGTTTATTGATTTCCCCATTTCTTCCAGCCGGATTCATTCCAATAGCAGAAATCCAGTTTGTCACATTATAATGTTCCCTTTGGAAATGATTTGTGACGAGAGCACTACAAAAGTACGTATGGACTGCAGTGCCATGAAATCACAGAATAATTTGGGTTTGAAGGGACCTTAAAGCTCCTCTCAGCCCAAACCCCTGCCATGGGCAGGGGCACCTCACCCCAGACCCATCCACCCTGGCCTTGAGCACTGCCTGGGAAAGATCTGGTTAAAAAGATGCATTTTTTTCCCCCATCCAAAGCTCAGGGAGATGATTTTTCATTCATCCACTCCTTTCCCTGCTGGGTGGAAGTGCTGCGATACTGAAGATGTCTTACATTATGCTCAACTCGAGGAAAGCAAAATGTATATTTTCCCGGTAACTTCACTCTTTTCCCGGGTTTTTGGGGATGCTCCAGTGCATAGTAACTCTCCCCAGATTTGTTTTCAGAACGCAGGCTGCTCCAGATGAAGTTTGGAGCGTGGTGTCTGCGATTTCTGCTGCCAGGCTGTGCAGGGATTTTGTTTATTGTGCGCGTTCTTCACCGAAACACCCAAGACCGTGTTTTTCTCACTTCTCTCCCGAAGACACCACAGAGTGATGGATGATTGTCATTTTGCACAGCTGATGGCTGTCCCAGGGCCTCAAGCGGTTGCTTGAGCTTTCTGGAGAGCTCTGCCACGCATCGCTGCCCGGGCGAGCGGAGTGACACGTTTCAGATGGAAGTTGAATATGACAGAGATGAAAGTGCTCCCAAGATCCTTCCAGGAAGGACATGAGGATGTAGGAAGCAAAAAAAATCAATTTTTTTTTTTTCTCTCTGAGTTTCTCCAAAGCCTGGGAATGGGCAGTGCAGGCTTTGGCTGGGAGAAGGGGAGGGAGCTCTTTTCTCTGTCACATGTTCTACAGACAGTTGCCAGCTTGGTGTTAATTGTGTGGTGTTCACCCACCACCAGGGCCAAGAGTTATCCAAGGAGACTTTTCATCCTCTTGTTCGCCTTTAATTAACGGTGCCTAACTGGAATTTGCCTTTGGAAGTCTCTCCATGCTTCCAGTATCTTGGAAACAGAACATTTTCAAGGAAGAAGCTTAATAATATATCTTCCTTTTCCCAGCCAGGACTTTGCTTAACAGACAAAAATTATTAAAATGCAAGTTCCAAGTAATTATGATCAGTCAAGATGTGGAAGCTCTTCCAACACTGAATTTTGTGTGTCTTTTTGCTTTTACACAAATTCCCTCTGCTCTCTCTCCAGACTTTAAAGATTTAAGCAATCAAGCTCCCAGTTTTCCCTTAATGCTCTGCATTTTAGCCATCAATAAACTGTATCATGTTTTCCAAGTAAATATTTCCAAGAATATAAATATCTATAATTTTAATTATGGAAAAATAAAAAAGGCTGAGTTTCTTAAGGAAAAGGGATGAAAGCAATCCATCCTGTGTTTCCAGCAGAGGCTGACATGGTCCCTGCTCATGGAATATTGATTGGACAAGTCTTGAATTCCTTTACAACTTCTCTGGTTTCCACTTAGAGTTGAAAACAGGTGGCAGGAGCGAACAGGAAACTCTTTCATTTGGAGTTGTAAGGACCTGTTCCTGTCAGAAATGTACCTGCTCTTCCTTCCCTTCCACTGACAGCATTCCTCTCGCTGATCAGGAGCTGCACGAATCCCTTCTACTTCTCTTCCTCATTTTCAGACCATTTCAGCTCTGCTGGAACTTTTCTGCTGCTCCTGCCTCCCATTTGGGATATTTCCCTTTGTTTCTCCTCACACCTGGTAACGTACAGTGTTCAGTAGTCTCTCAGGGTCCCAAACACTTGGAACATATTGTCCGTGTGCACTTTCACACTTGCAACGGCTGCTGTTTAAAGGAGCATGAATTTCCTCGGCATGTCACGCTCCAAATCCCTGTTTCTGAGAGCCCTCCTTAGTGCTGTGGTTGATGCCTTTAATAATCGTCTTTCTCCATTTTCATGTGGGGGAGTTCTTTTTAAGGCTCTCCTGGGGGGAGCAAAAAGGCCATAAAGTTCCTTAGTCTCGGGGTCATTTCAGATCAGGTACAGATTTTGCAGGCCCCAGACTGGTGCTTTATCCCTCCATCTGTAGAAGTTCACAAAGGAAATGGGAATAGCTCCGTCCGTCCTACAGAGATCGGCTGGGTGTCCCGCTAAGCCCCGTGTGACACCTGCAGGAGCAGCTGGACAGATGTTGGCCATGGGGTGGCCAAGCTGCCCAGGCTCCACTGCATTCACCCCCTCTGGGCTGCCTTGCTGCTGCTGAGCTGCAGGCGTGGCCTCAGCAGCTTCCCTGGGCTCTGCTGTGGTTCCCAGGGGAAACCCAGGGCTGGGACACAGAGCGGGAGGTGAGAGGTGCTGGCCACCACCTGGCTGCTCCGATCTCTTGTGCTTCCTCCCCACTGCAGCTCCCAGGGAGGGACAGCGACCTCTCCACGGAGCAAGAGCCCACACAGGGCGCTGCTGGGAATGCAGCTGTGCCAGGGGATCAGAACTGGGATCCTGGGGTGAAACCCAGCCTGTTTACAACATCGGGATGCCACAGGGCTGGGGAATCCAGGTAGATGCTGCGGGGGAGCAGAGAGAATCACAGAATCACAGAATTTGTGTGGGTTGGGTTGAAAGAGCCCTTAAAGCCCATCCAGTTCGTCCCCCTGCCATGGGCAGGGACACCTTCCACTATCCCAGGTTGCTCCAAACCCAGTCCAGCCTGGCCTTGGGTGCTTCCAGGGATGGATAAATACTGTTCATTCCATTTCAGCTGCCTTCTTTGTGCCTCTAACAAAGCTTTATCCCTGGAAATAGCTTCCTTCCCTGAATCCTCACAAAGCTCTGGTTGCACACAGAGTTTTATCCAGCAGAGCTGGAGAGCCAGACAGTCTCTTGCCTTGCTCTGCATGGGCTTGGGAGTAATGGAATGAGTCATCAGCTGGGAGCTTAAAATTATGATGTGTGGCACCACTTGTGAAAACCTAAAGAGATTAATATTTAAGAAAAAAAAAAGGGATCCAGTTCACTCAGTGCTGTAATGAAGAGGTATTATACACACCAGGCACCTGTGTGAAGGTATCCCTGTAACAATCTATTACCATTTGAATGCCGAGAGATTAAATACAGACTGGAAACTGAGCACTGGGGAATTTATGCTCTGTTTTCTCCAGGACTGCACCATGGGAGAAAAGAAGTAGCGAGGACGAATGCAAAAAAAAAAAAAGACAACAACAACAAAAAAAATCCAAACCCAAAATAAACCCCCAAAATACTTAAAAGGACAGTGCTGCCCTATATTTTGTGTCTCCTTGCTGCTCTCAGCACCAGGGATTTTTGTGTAAAAACAAAATACTTTTGCCAGGAGGAGCTGGGTCCACTGGCTCTGATGATCCTTAATGGAGATGGTTCCAAATGAATTTTCAAAGTCTCAGCTTTCCAGAATCCTTCTCTGTGTCACTGATGGCCATGTTTTGTTGGAAGTAGCACTCAGAAGGGAGATCTGTAATACATAAATGGCTGCCAAACTCCAAGAAACCAATACTTCACACACAAAGTCATCTTACTACACCCCTTCAGGCAAGTACTTCTCTTGCATTTTCCTTCCCATCATTGCTGGTAAATAAAATAATGTTACTTTTATCTGCTGCCGTTGTGAAGGGCCGCACACGTTATTTGTGCAAGGAGAATGCCAACGAGCTCCTTCTTTTTCCCTTCCACGAGAATAAAGCCCAGTTTCTCGGTAGAGGCAGCATCCGATCTCCAGTTTCTACGTGAGGCAAACCAGATTATTTTTCTGTTTTTAACTTGAAATTTAGCAGTGCTGGGTTTTCTAAATAGAGCTTTTGGAGTAGATCACTGAGCTAAGGAAGTGCTGCCATTCCTCAGGTGCCCTGCAGATCCCCCCTGGTCCCACTACCATGTACTGATGTTCCAAAGTGTCCTGCACCTCCAAAGAGGTTTTCTTGGGGGTCCTTTAGATGCTGCTGTTGTTGTGTTGTGCCTGACGCACCAGGAGTTATTCCAAAGGAAGCTCCTGGTGTCTTTAACGTGTTTGCCCCGTTTGATGCCCCTTTGCCGAATTATAGAGGGGTGGCCATCAGAGCAGGGAAAATGTTGCCACATCTCTGTTTTTGCTTCTCTGAGAAACTGTGGATGTCCATCCCAGCTGGGCTGTGGCACGAGGTGAGGCATAGTCTGGGGATCAGAGCCATTTCTTGACCCTTTTTATACACTTGTATTTTCTTTTGTACCGCCTTGTCCTGAGTGCTCTTTGTACAGTGGAGTTTTACCAGGATATCCCCAAGCTATCCTGCAGAATTTGATTTGTTGCTTTATTTTCATCGAGCAAGATGGGTGTGTGAGGAGGGAGGATGTTGATTTTTTCCTGCATTAAAGCCAGCAAAGAAAAGAAGAAAGGATCTGAAACCTGAGGAAATTGCACCACTAATCATATTTTCGTAAGCCGTCCTCTGTAGTGTTACAGTCGCGGAGTATATTTATAATTTGGTTTATATGAGCAACAGTTTAAGTTAAGGGAAATTGGTTTCCTTTTCAAAATGTCATGTTTCTCATTTCCTCGCGGAATCTCGGGCTGCTCTGAGCTCGTATCAGACTTTAAATCATTCAAAACCACACTCCATAATTAAAACGCCGTAAATCCTCATTAATCAATTTAGCGGGTTTGATTTGTTCTGAAATGCATTAACTTAAAGCTGAAAGCTCACTGAAATTCCAGGTAGCACATACACAAGTGCAAAGCAAAGGGAAGATAAATCCACCACTGCAGGAAGGCTGCAGAGTGGTGGGGTTGGACCTGAATTTTTTATGCTCTGTCCTGGCCAATCCTGGCTCAAAGGCTTCAGTTTTCAGCTTTGTGGGGTTTGTTTTGCTTTGGAATTGACGTTTTCTTTCTGGAATATTTGATGCTTTCTGTAGCACTCACAGCATCCAAGCACTCTCCTGACTCCTCACATTTCTCCACGGACCATGCTTTATCCCCTGTTCCGATGAAAATCTCTGTCTTGGTGGGTGAGGGCTCTGAGATTCTTGGGTGGAAGTGGATTCAGTTCTGGCACGGCTCACAGATGTGAAATGGATATTTTGGGCATTTCTCACCGTGAGAGTCAGAAACAAATCTCTGATTAACACAAGAACCTTGCACAGTCTTGTGCCATTTGGTCTGGGGTTTGGACTCATCCCGTTAGTAATTATAAGAATGTGATAAAATCACAGCATATGAAAAGACACGGAGACAAAAATCTGTTGATTCACGGATCAAAAATTCTGAGTTTCACAATGCAGGGTTGGTCAGCTGTCCCTTCCTTAAGCCTGTGTTCTGTGAAAATGAAAACAGGTGGGTTTGCAGCGTTGTAGAAGTCCATGCTAAGGCTACATCCAGCTGTTGGTAATGGTATTTAGATTTATTCAACCTGAGTAGTTGCCTTCAGATCTCCGTTAGCGTTAGAGTAAGGGAAAATAAGTTAAAATTAAACCAAAGAGAAATTAAATAGGAAACAAATGACCCCAAGAACATATTTGCTCGCTGCAGTCTTGGTTGCAGAGGCAGGTACAGTCAAAAACTGGTTGCATAAGAAACAGCAAATAAAGGTGCCACCCTAGAGGGAACAAACATTAATATTTCAGAAAAGATATATCCAGAAAAAAAATTATATTGCGCCTTTTTTTTTTTTGTTCAGAGTTTTCATGCCTGTTGTTAGTGCAGGTAGAGCCAAAGCCAATAATTACACCTTATGAAAAGATTTAATGCTTTTGCTAGAAATTTAACTTCAAGAAAACGTGGCAAGGGAGAAGCAGGTTGTTGAGGATGAGGACTATTAATGGAACACTTCACGGAAGAGAAAAATGAAGTTTTCTTGGAGAGGCAGGGAGATCAGGGTCCTTCTATGTTTCTATTAAACGGTGATAAAACCCCGTTCTCCCAGGTTGTGGGACGTTGGCAGGCTCCTTGCATATGGATTTCTCTTTTCCTGCCAGCGCTCGGCTGGATGAAAGCCCAGCAGTGCATTCCGTTAAGGAGCTTATTCGTACAATTAAGTTTAATTGTCAGCAGTTTTGATACTTCAAACTAAAGTGAAACCTGGCTCCGTTTCTGCGGCTTAGATTCACCTGCAGCCTGGGAGAATTCTGATGGTATTAAAATTAGAGTCTTGTATTGCTACAATACCAGCCAGCTGCAGGGATAAATCCTGCATAAACAGGTTGTTTCCTCCCAGGCCTGGGTAGCAGGCAGCAGGTCCTCAGCAGAGTCTATTTATTTTTCTTGAGCAGCAGTTTCTCAGGTGCTGGAGCACGGGGAGAGTGTCTTTCCTGCTCATGTTGGCTGTGTGGTCCTTGGTCCTTCCACAGCTCTGTGGGCTTCAGGACAGATTTTTGAAAGAAAGACATAGATACCATATTTCATATTTTCCTTACGCTGAAGTATGTGACATTTTGCAATTCTCACCAGAATCACACAGAATTTGCTAACGAGCCTGAACCTTAGTGTTGCCCTCAGTATTAGAACAGAAAATCTCAGGAATGCTCCACTTTCCTGCTGCTTCCTCTGACACTAAACCTTCATGCTGTCTGACCCAAGAATTGCTGTGCTTTGTTTCTCTTTCATCCCTGGAACTGTTCCAGGCCAGGTTTGATGGGGCTTGGAGCAACCTGGGATAGGGGAAGGTGAAACAAGGGGGTCTTTAAAGTCCTTTTCAACCCAAACCGTTTTGGGACTCTGTGTTTCTGTGACTCATTTTAAATCAGGATGCCAACAAATCAGTGTCTGTGGTTCTCCAACATTAGTTTTTGGTTTAGGAATCTTGGTGCTGGTGCGCACTCTGAGCTGCCTGGCACGAGGATTTTTCACAGTTAAAACCAGTCCTGGCTCCACCCCAAAGCAGGTGGCTATGGTGACACCATCTAAGCTTTCCTTTCATGGAAGCACCAGGGAATTTATCATTTATCCCAGCCTGGGGCTTAGGGTGAGGCTGTGACCATGACTGGAGTGTTTGGCCTGGAGGATAAAAGCTGAGCGAGATGTTCTTTGTTTGAACCAAGATGCGTGCCCAGCCCCAGGCTGCAGACAGGGATGGCAAGAGGCACAGAACTGTGGCAGAAGGTTTGCCAAGTCCCATGGCTGGGGTGCTCTCACGAAAAGCAGGAGTATTTGGCTAAAATTGCTGCTATGGAGGATTTGAACCTGAAATTCTGTCATTTTGGACAAGACCTTTAACGCTTGGTATGTAAGAGCAGAAGAGTTGCACCCTGCTTTCCCTACTGCCCTGTAAATGGTGTTGAGGTCCATTTTCAGTTCCACCACTCTCCTATTTATCCTTCACCTGTGAAAGTACCCAAAACCAAAACAATGCATTTTGCTTCATTTCAATCGCAGTTTCACATACTCGTACAAATTGCTTGAATTGTTCTGTCCAGGTGATCTTAATGGACTGTTCCTTTCCCCCCAGATCTCTCATTATAATCACCTCTCACAGCAGTGATCACTGACTTGTGCTTTCCTCAACATCAACAGAAATGCTTCCGTTTGTTCCAGGAGCAAGAGTTCAGTGCACAGCCCAAGTCCCGTTTCTGTGACGTGAGAAGTGATTTGCAGAAGCAGGATAGCCACAACGAATCACGTTTTGCAATTCATGGAAGCTGTGACATTACTTAATCAGCTGCTGCCATAAACACCAAAACCTTTGTCCTCCTTTAGAAACCAAATTACATGAGGAAGACAATTTCATCCGAGCTTTACCTGTCCGTTACAGTGCTGCTGCATCGTTAGAGAGAGTAATTAAACATCAAGCAGAAATAATTATTATAATTATAGGACATTTGAGATTTCATTTGCTTTCATGAAATATGAGTTACATAAACGAATTCCTTTTGTGAGGTCCTCTCGTAATAGCAATGAATGTCCAAACAGCTCTGGTCTTTGCCTGCTGATTTTGGCAGCATTATTGGGCCAACCTTATAGTAGCTATTAAAAACTCAAAAATTACCAACTATTATGATACCAGGATAGCCAAATGGCCTCTGTGCAGTTAGAAAATAGGAAATTACCATAGTAATTGTACTCATTCTTTCTGCTCCTGCTTTCAGAGTGAGAAACTGGGAGTGGTCCAGTATTTTCTCTACCACGCTGAGTATAACAGAAAACGTTCAGTTCCTGATGGCAACAACCACTGCGGTTTTTTTTTTTTTTTTTTTTTTATATTGTAATTTGTAATTTGTTGACAGCTGGATTTTGGTGCTGTGATGACTTTGTCAGGGTACTGAGCTAATTCAGCACCCACACCCTGCGGCATCCCCTCCTCTGCCTCCTCTTGGACTCCACCTGAGCTGTGTTCACTTTGCCAGCGTGGCTGAGGCAATCTAAAGCAGCACCACCGAAATATTTCACGGTGAAATGCTCTTTCCTGGTGGAGCTGTTGAGAGAAGCGAGCTGGCTCCTAGTGAAGTGCAGGGCAGCTTCCCGAGGGACACGAATGAGCGAGTTCTCCTGCAGCTGATCACGAGATTGCTCTGACGTGAGTACAGAAAAATAGAGATTTTGCCAGAAGACCGCATTATTTGGGACACTCAGACTCATGCACGCGTCTTTCCTCCCTGTTTGCCTCATGCACCAGGTGACAGTGAGCTGGACAAGGTCTCTCTCTCACAGAGCCCTGCCCTGGGAAGGCATCGCTCGTGCAATAGCAAAGGGTGTGTGTAGCAGGGAAAAGGGGAAGAAGCCACATACACATCAAAAGCGTAATTATAATGCTATTTTATTATTGTATTTCTCCAAGAAAGGGAAGAAGTCACGCTAGTGGGGATTCAAGGCAATGTAAAGGATAGAAATGAATCCAGAGAGATTGTATTCACGTATAAAACTTAAAATAGTGGCTGTGTCTTGGCCAAACAAATGCTGCAGGCCTACATTCAGAGCACTTGTAAACAGACTTTGTTACTATTGCTTCTAAACTCCCCTGCATCAGTCTGGGTCTGCCAAATGCTTTGTATGCAGGGCACAGGGACAAGGATACAGGCTTGAAAATGCGGCCAGGAAACACCACCAGCAGCAGGGCAAAGTGACTTTGTGTTTGTCGTGGTTCTCATGAGCCCTGTGTGTATTAACTTTTTTTCCTCTCCTCTGCCCAGCTGTGGCAGGGGTGCCTGGCATCTGGCCAGGGTCAAACCATGAAAATGTTGTTTAATTTCTCCCAGACACATTAGCAGCAAACGTCCCCAGACTCGGCAGGGTTTGATTGCTGATTCTGAAGCAGCAACGCAGAGCTCCAGGGCAGGGGTGAAGGTGTCTCCCTGTGAGCCGTGGCAAAGCGGGCAGGGCTGGGCCGTGCCAGCGGGCACAGCGGGGAATGGAGGAGGTTCTCTTTTCCCTCTTCCCCCTGACTCGTGAGCCTGGATACCTGCAATGCATTGTCAGTTTGAACAAGCCGTCCCATCTCTTCCCTTCCTGCCTTTTCAGGCAAACTCAAATCAGCCATGGCCACCCCACAGAGCTTCTCCAGCCAGGATTTGCACCAGCTGCCCTTTCAAATGGAAATAAGTACAGAGTGGCCTGTGAATACAGACTTCTTGAAAGGGTTCCAGGATTACATTAAAGCAGGCGGTTTGGGCACAGAAGATCAAAAAGAAAGTCACAGCCAAAGTTTACCCAGGTTTCCAGGGAGCAACCTAATAAAGAAGAATGAATAATACCCTACGAGAGGCTCTGACTTCTATTAATTCATTTGTTTACTCAGCTCCCAGAGAAGCTCTTGCCACATTATCCTGCAAAGGAGGCTCAGGTGGCTTTTTATTTGCTTATTTAACCGCCTTCCCCACCTTGTGCTGAGTCCCGGTGGGTTGTGAATATGTCAGGCTGATTCTGCTACTGTTATCCCCTGAATGTCTGAGTTTATTCAGTTCTCCATGGGATTATCAGGCAAGGAAGGAGATAACAAAGAGATCCATTGTCTACAGGTAGGAGAATAGACACATTTCAGATGAGTCCAGCATCTCCACAAAAGTATTCAGCCCTGGCTGAATGTATTCCTTCTCCTCATGTAATGAAAGAGGAATTAGAAATCATCATTGAGGAACCAAATTAATGCAACAAGTCACTGTTAATGCATAAACGTGGCAACCTGTTTGTCTTGTGTTTCCCCTATTCAGTTTCAAATGTACATAATTAATTATTGCGTTTAACCGCTGTTCTCCCTCTGCTCTGCAGCACCAAACCAGCACTTGATGGTGTCAAAGCTCGTGTCAGCCCAAGACAAAAAAAATATATGGGATCTTGCTGTACAGTTTCTAGGACTCTTTGGTATAGCAATTAAAATATAAATGGAAATAAATTAATTGATATAAGTAATTTATTGCCATCACCATCGATTAGGTATAATCAAAATCAGTGTCTGCGTGAGCTATTGATTGCCACTTGCTTTTGTAAATGCAATTGTAGCATGAATTGTCTGTGCATGGCTGGGCCCTTTATTGTTGTAAATATCCAACTGAAGCACGAGATTAAATTCTGTACAAGCTCTAAAGCACCTGGAATAAGTGCGAAACCTCTGCTTTCGTTTGCTGCCGTGAAGATTTAAATAGAGTACGAAGGAATATTTGTCGGTTCCCTCAATTGGATTACAGGCCTTGTCATACTTGTGTAAGGATAACAATCTCTAGACGGCGAGGCAGCTTTCTAACCAGACCAACAGCAGTCTGCAGTCTCTCAGGCCATGTCTGGCAGTGTCCGCCAGCCTGGGCTGCTACAGGAGAAGCCAATTCTGCAAGGCAGATGGGCAATGGCATATGCAAAATTTAACTTCTTGCATAAAGTCTCCAATTTGACCACAGCATTTGTCCAATACCTAGTACAGTAGGATTTCGGTCCCAGTAAATTTGGAAGTGCTTCAAGTGCAAAATCACTGCATTTCATTGTTGCTTGTGGCACGTTCTGGCAGCGGGGATCGGTGCTGAGCATTTTCAGTCATGTTACTTGAAAATCTGGCTCTGTGTCTCATCTGAGGTACTCATGCCACGAGAAAAACAAAGACCTGGTTGTGCTGGTTCACCCCTTTGAAGGCCACACCAAGAATTACGATATAAATAGCGGAATACAGCAGGTGATCACAGTGGTTCATTAGAAAAGTTACCTAATTACACCCTTTCCCCCCCAAACTCGTTATTTAAAATCTGCTGCTGCTTTTCTCACTTTGCACACGGTGTGGGGCCTTGCTTTGCTTTCCCTTTGCAAACTCCACGCAGAGCATGGGAAGAGGCGAGGGCTGCCAGTCGTAGCGGGTTTCAGTATCAAACTGTAATCTGGAATTCTTGCAGTTTGACCAAAGGCTCCATAATTCTGGGGCTGAGCTGCTCCACTCCATCCAACCACTGAGCCACATTCTGCAGTGAGAAAATTAGGACCAAATATCTGAACTCAAGACAGGCAACATCACCCTCAGTGATAATTTTGGAACCTTTTATCTTCAGTATTGTTTTTCAAACCGCATCTGGAGTTCACTGGTGAGGCAAGGCACGGAAATCTGCCCAGCTGCTGTGGGTGCTGCCCGCTGTATGCATGGGGCATGGCGCTCTCCAGCTCCACCACTGCTCAATTCTCCTGCTTAATTTTAATTAAATTTAATTATTTTCCTTGGTGATGCTGCTCTTGTCCATATCGGAGATGCAATCGGTTAAGCTGGAATGGGATGGACACTTTCTCTTATCATTTTTAGGGTGCTGGTTCCTGTCAATCCGAGCTGGACTGAGCTTCACAAGCAGAGAACAAATGTAGGTTGTCTGAGAAGGGCTTCCAAAGCTGTTTCTTCACCCTCATCAGCAAATTTAGAAAGAAATTTGAACCGAATGTGCTCAGCTCTGGGAGTTGCCATGGTTGCAACACAGACGATCTAAATGTGGGAGATTATATAATCAGACAGAATGACTATTTATACAAAGAGTTTAATTTAAACAAAAAAAAAGGGAGAGAAAAGCAAATGTGCTGCACAATACCTGACTTTGTCCCTAGGGCAGAGCTGCAGGAGCACCAACGGTGTTATATCCCAGGGCTCACACTCCCCTTCTTGACAAGGTGTTTGTAATGTGCACTGAATCTAAAATAAAAACAAGAAAAGCATGAAGTAAGAAGTAGTGTAGATTACAGAGATCCATCCAGGCCAGAAGGGGGCTGTTTATGATACCCAGATCAGCGGCAGGATCTTCTTTGTGGAAAGTCCTGTAAACTTTTAAAGCGCAGTAGTGCGGATCTCCTCCTTTGGAAGGATTATCCTGCGTAAAACTATCACAGGAACTGATTTATCTTCCCTTGAAGTGACTAAACATATGGGAGCAGATTCTGTGTCTCATAAGGTGTTACCTATTCATGGCAATTTCATTCTTCCTGGCCCAGCCCTTGCACTGCTCGCTCAGGGCTGGTTCCCTGCATTTCCCCCTCCTGCACATCCTGTGCTCATCCACAGATCAGCCCGAGCCTGGCCGGGGTGGGATTTCACCCCTGTGGATTTCCCTTTGAATAGGTCCTGGAGGGTCTATAAAGCTGCTGGAGCTCAGCAGGGATTTCCCCACCAGGCGCTGTTACCTGCAGGGTGGTGAGGAGCAAGGCAGGAATCAACATTAACCACAGGCAATGCAGGCGAAGAGGCCTGGCCCAGGAGTAACCAGGGTTGTTTGGCTGGAGCTTGGCCTCATCTTTGGTGGTTACAGACCAGGCAGATGTGAACTGATTGCTTTCGTATCTACCATGATTGGACAAGTGCTCCCACAAGATCCCCTTGAATGCCCACTAAAGGGAAGCTGGAAGGAGCGTGTATTTATTCAACTTTTTGGAGTGGGGGAACTTTCTGCAAACACTGAAGCAAACCAAACTCAGCTGATGCTGCATCCTGGCATCAGTCAGCTGAGCCATTAGTTTGAGCAGTGGGTGTTTCTCCTCCCTGCCTGTTACTTTCTGTGATGATAAACTTTCCACGGAAGTGCAGTTCTGCTCAAATGACAATGAGAAATGGGCTGGGGAACTGCAGGGAGCAAGGGCAGAAGAAAATCTCTATTGCAGACACAAAAAAGCTAAGGTTGCACAAGTAAATCCGGTTAGAGGAGAGAGATATACAGCAGAATCCATCTGTCCATCAGACCGTGGAGCACTGTGCATGTCTTGTTTCCTCATTTACTGATTTTTCAGGTTTTTTATTTACCCCGTAGCTTAGTGTGGACATACCAAGACTGTGGCTTGGGTACAAATGAGCTCTTTTCGTTTTTAGAGGAGCTGCTGGTTGGTGCTAGAGGAGCACCTGACCCCAAACACCAGTGCTGGGGGGCACAGAACTCCCCTTGAGGGGGAGTGCTGAGCTCTGGTTTGCAGTGGGAGGGTTGAGCTCCCCATGGGTGCTGGGAAAATCACAACTGCTGTCCCTGCAGGGCTCTGTGGGGAGCTGGCTCTGAGGGGAACCCTCAGTCCTGTAAGGAGCACAAAATTGATGTCAGGCAGTTTTCTCCCATGACTTGGGCTGTTCTGGGATCCTGTCTCACTGCTGGGGGAGATCTTGGATGGCTGCAGGCTGCAGGACACACACAGTCCCTTGGTAGGACACCCTACTTTTCCTCCTCGTTTCAAATCCCACAGTGTGTGTCTTTTGCTGTTGTGGGGATCACCTCTTCTATCCTCCAGAGTGGAAAAAAGGCTTGCAAACGTTGGCTGACCTCTGTGAAATTCCTCATTTTCATTTTAAGGGCGCATAGGAGAAAGCTCATATTTACAATTCAAGCAGGGAAGGCAGATTCTGCTCTGTGTTTCCAAAGTGAAAGCACGGTGCGAGAGAGGCCTTGCAGCAGCCCCAAGCAGGTTCCTGCTGCTCTGCTATAAATCTCAGCAAACAGGGGTGCTGCAGCCAGAGCTCTGCTTTCGCACAGGCAATGAGGATTTTTTCAAAGGTGATTAATGCTGCTCTCCCACACCCTGAGGAGCCACCTGCTCGCTGTCTGCCTGTTCCAAAGGAAGGGATGGGTGAGAGCTGGAGAAAGCTTTCCCAAGGGAGCAGGGCACGAGCACCTTCCCGTGGTCAGAGAGCTGGAGATGTGCAGAATCCATGTCCAGGTTCAATATCTGATGGTTCCGTCTCCTGTGGAGGTTTTGGCTGAGAGCTTTAAACACTGCTGCTGCTGCTCTGCCTTCCCTTCTGCCACATCCTTCTGGGTGGATAGCAATGGGTCACTAGAGATGTGAGAATTGGTCTTTCAGAGATGTGGGAAGCATTTCCCACGTATTTTTGCTCACTTGGGCCTCTCAGCTGTCGGTCTGGACACTGCCAAAGAAGAAGGTCCTTCCTGCATGTGCTCTCTGATCAAAGTGTGAGTGGAGATCCTTTTCTGTTGCTGGATCTGGTGCACATCCTGAAGCTCACCTTGGACAGCCCCTGCTTCCTTCAAACTTCGTTTTACAGGAGGATGACTGGCACTTCCCCTCTGCCTTCCCCCCCTTAACAGCAGCTATGGGTCTAGAAAGATGAAAACTGTGGGACAAATGAGACAGTCTTCAAACTCAGGGAGGCTTTTTAAACTTTTCCCAGCTCCTGCTCAGATTCCTGTGGCCCAGTCTTTGACAAGGGGCGGGATGGTCATTTGAGGAGGATTCAGCTTCGGAGGTCCCTTTGCATCTCACTGTTCTGAGTGAGCCCTGGATGCTTTTCCAGGGTGTTTCACCTCCCTGCTGTGCTGACACAGGGAGAAGCACAGCCTAAAAATACTTGGTTATTTCCCTTGACTTCGAGGGGGCTCGCTGAAGTGGAGACATTTACTGTCAGGCACAGCCCTACCCTTGTGGATCAACAGGCCCCTGAATCTGATGTCTGAATGTCAGAAATGGACACACTGAGAACCCAGATTGCTATTTGAAGGTGTTTTATATTGAGATCCAAGGCAGTGTGCCTGGCATTGATTTAATTTCAGACTTCCTTTTTCATTGGGAATCTTCCCTAGGAGCTGTCATGTTTATTTTGCCACCCCCCAAATCCTATTCACTTACACATGTTTCCTTAGTGGCATTTCTGGGATGACATGGGATTGTACCGAGGTCGTAAGAGGTCTTTTTTCATCTAGCCTTTTATCTTTCTAAAGCTGCATGTTATCTGAGAAGTACTTCAAGCTGAATCTCACTGTCCTCTCATGTCTTCTAAGTAAAAAGTATGAAATAAGCTTAGTCCAAATCTCTGGAGGAATTTTTTTTCTGATTGACAAGTCCTTGCAAATATGTCCTGGGACCTGTCTGTTCTGCCTAATAAATCATCATTAACTCTCAGCAGATGAAGAGAGATTCTCTTCGTCTGACAGGGTATCAATTCACTTGCCTTAATGTATAGAAGGTTTTAGGTCTCTCCCCCAGCGGTCTCCAAGAGAGGCTTTCTGTCAAGAGAAAAAATGGGATTCGGGCAGCAGAACTGAGCTGCCAGGTTTGCCAGTGATGGACGATGCAGGTGGGAGCGCGGCTCTCTCCTCCTCTGCTTTATTGATCCTGTGGCTCTGACCACTGTAGCAGAGCTTCTGTAGCACTAAAAACCAAGCAGAAAATGAATGAGGGGGAGATGGTGGCTCAAAGTCAGAGTGAAAGCCTTGGCTGCTCTTGGGGACAGCTTTTGGGAGGCCATCGGCGATGTCACCTCTACCTGGGGTCAGTGCTCGGCCTCACAGGACAGAAAGTTCCAGTCTGGCACCGACTCACTGATGGCAGCAGCGAGGGGAAGGTTCCATTTTCTGGATCGTCGTCTTATTTAGGCACATCAAAAGTAACTCATCACGAGCAGACCAAGGAATCAAGACACGACACGCAGGCCGTGGTTTCGGTGTTCCTTGCTGGCCAGAACCATCCCGTGCTGGAATGGAGAGGCTTCCTCTGGTTGATGGGATGTGCTTCATGATATCTGCCCTTCTCTTCTGGAGTTCCTCGCTTCTGCAGTCCGAAGTCCCAAAAACAAAAGAACAAAACCTCAAGCCACCGCGCTGTCCTCTTCTGCCTAGGCCGCGGTTCTGAAGGAGGCTTTCCTACAGAATAATAAATTAGAAGCAATCCCCGAAACGTGCTGGGACCTTATAAAATCATAAAACCCAGAAGAGTAACAAAGTGCACGAATTCTTGCTAACATTAAACACAATCCAGATATTTCACTAAGGCCTTAATTTTCTTTTGTTATCTTTTTCTTAAGCTTTTAAAAAAATGTATTTGTAGATTAAAAAAAAATCTGCTATGTATAACTGTAGTTTATATTCTTTTGCATTTTTCCCCGTAAACACCAAGATTAAAAAAAAAAAAAAAAAAAAGAACGATTTAAGGATTTTTAACTTAATCCTTTCCCTGCAAGAGCTGAGCTATAAAGAAATACACCAGAAATACAAAGAAGTGTTTTAATGCACTCAGAGAAGTCGCAATACTGAAATCTCTGCAGCATTTTAGTCATTGTCTTTGAACATCAGGATCCTGCTTCGAAAAAAGTAGTTTATTGTCTATTTGTTGGCTTAGTTGCTATGGCAGAGAGTTCAATGTGAGTGGCTCTGTGGGGAGGTAAACGCCTCCTGGTATTTGAAACGGAGCTGTGGCCTTGGAGGAACACAAGAGAATTTGAGAAAGGAGTTGTGCAAGGGAATGTTCTGAGCAGGTGTGGCCTTGGGAGAGTCCAGGGCTTTCCCAAGATTCCGATATCCCAGCAGAATATCAGCGCTTCCAGATCCACGGTGACCGTAAGGGCAGCAGGGGGAGTCATAAAAATGCTGAATTTGTTGGAATGAATTGCCTTGAATCAAGCAGACACGAGGGGGTGACTTTGCCCAGCTGGGACAGGGAGTTGGGGCACAAAATTCCAAAGAAACAGCTCATTCCGAACCCCTGCCGTGGGCAGAGAATCTTTTCACCAGACCAGGTTGCTCCAAGTCCCATCCAACCTGGCCTTGAAATAAGCGGTTTTGTTCTTCAAATCACTAAAGTTTGTGTCGTGGAGTGCAAACAAGATTAAAATATCTGCTCAAATATTTCCATTCTGAATATGCAACTGTTTGAATAGTCATCCTCTTAAAACTGTCCCAGAGGTAAATCAGGTCCTTTTTAATGTATCAACACAACTTGCTTCTCAGTCTTCCCCATTCCACAGGAAAGCTGAACTTTTGAGTCTGTTTTCCTTCCCAGCCTTGACTCTACTAAAAAAAAAAAAAAAAAAAGTTTATTTTTATTGTGTGATCCATTTTTTCAGGCTTTTGACAAGGCTTTTGAAAGAATCCACTAGAAATCTGTGCTAACACAGAAAATAACAGTAAAACACCTCCATCCCTCAAGACTTTGCCCAGTATTTAGGCTGTAAGGCATAGCCACGTAAGGATGGCATTCAGGGAATGAGGCTGCTGCTTTCAGTCTGGGGATTGAAGGAAACACGGGGGTTGGGGCACGGAGCAAAAGACCAAAGAAATGCGCAGCGCATGGCCACCAAGCAGCAGGAGAAAAGATGATGGAGGGCAAACTCAGCTACTTGTGTGCTTGAGGCAGTGTTGGGAACAGTCTGGTGCCCAGGTAAAGGAGCCATCAATGGAAAATGAAAATAAGTAGTTAGACTCAGACATCACTAAAGCATCAGTGTCAAGAGTCACCAGACAAACAGCAGCGTCCTCCTCTCCTTTCTGACGTCTGGCAAGTGAAGGAGGTGTTGGCTCACAACAAGGAGATTTCTTGGAGTTCCTTCCAGCACTCAGCCCTGAACCACTCAGTGCTTGGCGCTTCTGCTGTGCCTCTCACCTGGGAAAATGTTGAGTGAGAGGCCTCGTAGCACTTTTGTGGTGTGAGGTAAATCACCTCATCCTCGCCATCATGAACGTGGCCCTCTTGTTGGATGGACTGTGAGCTGGTGGAGTGCCAGAGGACTGGGGTTTATCCAGTTCCTCAGTCAGACGAAGCAGAAGGAAACAACCCTGTGGAACAGGAAGTCAGGAGTTCTGCTCCTTTTTTTTATTACAGCTTGTATCATAAATTTACAAAGGGTTCCCAAAAGCAAGAGCACTGTCAGCCTTGTTACAGCGCCACGACTTGTTTATGGCTTGGTTAACTGCACACACACACACATAAAAACCTACCACAGCTGTGCGGAATTCACAGCAGAAATCAACATCGGTTACCTCGTGAACAATGGTTTATTGTGACCCTAAATTAGGCTTCTTTCTCCAGTTACTTAATATTTAGTAATTTTTAGTGTTCTGGGAGTGGTTCACCAGGTGTTGGTGTCTTAGTGCACGCAGGGGCTGTGTTTTCTCATGGCCTGTTACTGAAATACTGCATCTGTTACCTTTCTGTTCAGAGCAGCTTGAGAAAACCTGGCCAGCTTCCAGAGCAGTACCTTTTTTTCATCACTGTCAGCTTCTGTCAGTTCATCTCTCAGTCATAAAAATTTTAAAACAAAGTCTACTGTCTGTTGTCTAATATTCCTTCCATTAGCCATGCCCCGCAGTTTCATTGCAGGCATCTGACATTAACTTTTGGCTCAGGTAGTGTTTTACAAATCTAAAACACCTTGCTGACACTGCCTGACCCTCCAAGCACGCTTAGGAAATTGCCATAACTATCTCTATTTCACAGAAAAGCCTGAAAGGAGGCTCAGGCAGAAGTGATACCCCAATTTTCGTTCAGGGCGGGTAATTTAGGTGTCTCGTTAGTTGTGCTCCCAGCACTTCAGCCTGAATTTCACTGCTGTTAAATAATCAACTCTAAAAGGGTACCTGTGTGCTTTATTCTCCTGGAAACAAGGCATTGTGAGCAGGATGCCCCAACAGCTCCTGCACACAATAGCAATTTTAGCCCCTTTAAAAACTGAAGCTTCTGCCTTGAACAACAGACAAGGACTTAGGGAGGCTCGCAGATCCTCTGCAGGAATTTCATTGTGCTTACAACTTTTTTTATTATCTGGCCTTCATATCTCTATTTTTCGCCCCCCCCCATCCTTCATCTGTGCTGTTTTCCCGCAGTAATTTCACGACCTTCTGTTGAGGTATGATGTGTCCCAGCTAGTGGAGGTCTCGTTCCTTGCTATTGACTGTGCTGCGTTATTGGAAACCCGCGGTTCAGTTTATAACCCATCGTATTTTCCCTGGCTCTCTCCAGAGGAATAGTGCTTCTGATTAATTTTATTAGTGGGTTGATTTCAGTTCAGAATGAGGCGTGGGTTTCCAAGTGACAGAAAATAGTCCTTTTCTTAGAGTATAACAATGTAGTTCGGAGAGGTATTATCCAGAGAAAATGAGAAGATTTTAAAGGTTTCTTTAAAGGAAGAAAATTTCAGGCTTGATTAAAAACAGAACTAAAGGGGGAAAGAACAGTTCGGCAGTAATTCCAAAACAGGAGTTGCAAAGATTTCTTCCACGGGTGACTGCTGGAGTCTGTTACCCTCACAGCAACACAGTGCTGAACTCTGGGTGGCAAAAATTCCATTATGCTGGGAGCTAGTGTAAAAAATGTAGACATTTCCAGATAAAAGAGTGGGGAGGGACTGAGAACTTGAGGCACTAAACCTTAGCACAGGAAGAAAAGGAAGGAACCACAATTCCTGTGTCAGTCTCCGGGATCCAAGGGCGCCAGATGAAGTGATTTTCATTATCTTGTCTTGAGTAAGATTATTCATCTTAATTTCTTCCCCTTGCCTTGCAAATATTGGATGCAATTGGAGAGCTAATGACCAATTCTGGAATTCTTTCTTGTCCTCCCAAGACAGGTGGTATTCTTCCTGCACTGAGGACCACCTTCATCACAAAACGTTTCCTCATTTTTATTCCAGCTTCCTACCTTTAATCAGAGCTCTTTTCCCATCTGTGAATCATCTGCCTTGCCTCTTGATACCACAAGTGAAGTGACTACCACATTTTGCTTAAATTCAATGATCTTCTTTCCCAGCCCATCTCTTTTTAAAGCATTCATCAAGCGAATTATGGAGTCTCAAGAGTGTGAAGTCTTCCTGTTCAACTCTTTTCTCCCGTTTAAAGCAGTGAAGGCCGGGAGCAGAATTTAATGTAACTTTTGTCTCTGCCTTTGACTTCTGAGAGTTCTTAAAACAGAGCATTTCCTCTTATCAAAAGCTTTCTCCAAGGTGGTGCTGGCTTTGCTCAGAGCCTGTGTGCGTTCCCCTTCCTCAATTCATCAACCACACAGGGGAGGTCTGTTGTGGAGGATCCTGGCTGAAATCCCGCCTGCCCTCTGGTTTAAATTGGGGGTTAATGGTTTGGTCCCTTTGTAGAAGGAGCCGCTGCGGGGCAGGGAGTGCTCCTGGGAGGACTGGGAGCTCAGCCCACGGGTGTTGGCTCTGCTCACCCCTTCACACCGGGGCCTTCCTGGTGCCACAAAGTCCAGCATCGCCTGATTCTGATGTCCTTCATTGTGCCAGCAGAAGCGACTTTTCTGTGGCTGACATTTAGGTACATCTGTAAATGAGTGATTGCGTTGCCTGGTTCATGGCGATGCACTTGTCGACAGCTGCATGCTTAACTCCATTTTCATGGGTTATGTACAAGGGCAGAGGTAATTCCAGATGTTGTTCACCCCGTTTACATACAGGGGACATGCACAGCCCATATGAAATATTTCAGGTATCTGTGATCTTTTCCCAAAATGATAAAGTCTGAACTATTTCAGAATATTAAAACCAAACAAGTAACCTCTTTCCCCAAGGGCTCTAATTTAGAATAAGCTTCCAGCCCAGAAGTAACAAATCAAATAAAGATTTGTAGTGACGGTATTTTGTGCTTCCAGGTGTTTTTATGTGCACATTTCCCCTGCATAAGACATTTAAATTTTCATCCTTTATGTAAAAGCAATTTCATTTTACATCACTTACGGTAGCACAGAGTAAATCTACACAGGTAGATGGTTTTTAGCAAATTTATTTGTCATTTAATTCTCCTCAGCAGATCATTGATAAGCCAAGATATCGAGACACACCTTGAAAAGGTAGAAGGAGTCACTCAGAAGAGGAAAGGAAGTTAGATAGGTTCTGAGTCATATTTAAGAAAAGTTTGAAAGCATTGTAAGGAAGAAGGAAAGGGTGATGGAATTCCAGACCCAGGACGAGGACAGGCCTTGCTCCACCTTGTTCCGCTACCCCTGGAAAGGAATAATGTCAATCTTCAGCGCTGAAAAATTACTTTGAATCAGGCCCCAAATAAGGAGGAGTCTGACCTCATCATGAGACATTCTGTGTTTTCATTTCTCATTGATTTTGGTTTTTTAGGGTTCAGAACGGAAACTTTCTCGACACAGTCTACTGGGCAGAAATTCCACTCATGAATTCCAGTTGAACCGTAAATCATTGGGAGTGGCCCAGTTGGTTTCCTTGCAAAGAGGGCTGAGATAAGGATGTCAGCATGATCCTCCTGGTGTTGCACATGAACTAGTTACACAGATTTTGGGAGTTGAGTTAATAGACTCCAGGCTGCTTAATCCCATGGCAACAATCAGCCTTGAGGATCTTTTAACCTGTCATTAGAGCCGTAGGAAAAAGGAAAAATAGTTAAAGAATGGGAGATGCTAGGTATGAAGCAAGGTTTTAATTTTATCAATATCCCTTAATCCTTTTTCCTTTAGCTATTTGAGAGAGCTTTTTCTAAGGAAAACTCAGGTTTGGATACTTTCAGGTGGTGCAAAAAAAAAAAAAAAAAGAAATATTTTGGAGAAAAGAGCAGTTAGTAGAGATAAGGGAGCTGATGTTACTGCTGCTGCCATTGTTCCTGTTGAAATCTAATTCTAATGCCTGGGGAAAAAAAAAAAGAATGAAAAAAACCCGAGACACTCACAACAGGAGCAAGAAGAGATTAGCAAAGAAAAGATGCATCCTCTGTCTTTTGTGGGACAGATTTTTCCTGGCAGTTATACTTGTAGAGAAGCAGAGAGAGCCTGTGATCTGATCAGCTTCTCCAGCACTGATGTGCGGATACTGAAACTTTGCTTTTGGCTTCATTTCCAGTAGCAAACACAGCCGTGCTGCTAAGAGATAGTGAAGTCTTTGCCTGGCTGACCCTGCCTTTTTTGTTCTCATAGAAGAAGAAAATAGAATAGGAAAATAGAAAATATCGGTAGGTCTGTGAGGAGTGAAAATTACCGAAGCCTTGTTTTCCATGGACGTGTGTCCAGTGCCTGACTGGATTTCCTGCCTGAGGAGACTACAGTGGAAATCCTTGCTTTTTTAAGCCCCTTATCTTGTGGCTCTGAGCAACCTGGCCTAGTGGAAAGTTTCCCTGCGCATGGCAGGAGGGTGGAACAGGATTTCAGGTCCCTTCTAACCCAAACCATTCTGTGACCTTACAGCCACTCCCTTATGTAGCGTTTGCAGCCCTTCACCCCTTGCTGGGCGTTTCTAGGGGACGTTAAAGGTTTCTGTTTCTCCTTCCCCTTCTCCCAGCTGCCCATCCTCACCACACTTGAGAGGATCCAGTTGTGTTCGAGCTTTCTGCTGCCAATTCCCCTCAAGACAGAGCTCCAGGCTCAGGAGCTGTGTGTGAGGTGAAGGGATGAGCAAGAGAGCGGGATCACATGAGCCTTGTTTCCATAGTAAATGAGGCTGAGAAGGTGGAGGAAGAAAGAGGAGCCATATGGCAAGTGGTGATGGCAGGAACCAGAGCTCTCCTCTGAGGGTGGCTTCAGGGTTTAGTCATGTGTTGGAGCCAGAGATACGATTTCTCTGAATCAGGCAAGATGCGTTAGAGGAGTTGCAAGAGCACCAGGGATCCAGGAAATAAAAAGATTTGCTGTTATGATAAACACGGTTCTTCCTCTTCATGTCTTTCCATCCAATGTCACGATACTTGGTAGCCTTCCCTTTTAATTTATTTATTTGTTCACTCATTTTGTTTGACAAGATACCCAAACTCTGATGGCTCATGTTGTTTTGAGGCCATTTTTTCTCTTCTACTTGACCGGGTTTCTTCCACCCAGACTGGCAGGAGCCTCTGTTGGGGGGTTTGGCCATCCATTGGTGGGGGTTTGGCCGTCCCCCAGCCTGCACCACATCTCTCAGAGGTGGCAGTTTTCATCTGATCTGTAATTCCTGACTCCTCTGCATCCAAGCCCAGCATCAGCTCAGACTACAGGAGGCAGTGCCAAGCAATGGGACAAGAGGAATGGGCGGGAATTGATGCCCAGGAAGTTCTACCTAAACATGGGGAAAAACTTCTTTTCTGTAAGCACTGGAACAGATTGTCCAGAGAGGGTGTGGAGTCGCCATCACTGGAGATATTCCAGAGCCATCTGGACACAGTCCTGTGCTGTGTGCTCTGAGCAAGGAGTTTGGCCTCCACGACCCACAGAGGTCCCTTCCAGCCCGAACCATCCTGGGATTCTGTAGTCCTGGGGTGGCAGAGTTCAGTGCAGATGTCAGAGGCTGTCCCCACATGCTTGGAAGATGATCAGCTCCAGATGATGATGTGCTCTGGGTAGGACAGGCAGTATCCCCAGCAGTGGTGAGAAAGCTGCTGCAGGTCCTTCAAAGCAGCTGCACGTGATCCTTGTGCCGGGAATCGTGCGGCTGCCTCTGGATGGCTGCCTGAATGCAACTGGTTTGACTCTGCCTGCCTCCTTCCCTCGTGCTCTGAATGATTCACTGGCAGAGAGAGGATAAAAGAAACCCGAGTATAAAGGCACCTTTATCTGCATCCCTGCTCTCCGTGGATCTCGGCTGCGGAGGGACTCAGCTCCATCCTCCAGGATGCTGCTGTGGGGAGGTGCTGGAAATGAGGGGCACTTCTGCAGCTTGTGCCGGCTTAAATCCAAGCTGACCTTGTCCCCTTGGGCTCTGCTCAGCCCCTGGGCTGCAGGACAGGGAGGGAGGGCGAGGCTGCCCTTTGCCAAAGTGGCAAAGAGTGAATTAGCACAGCAGGCAACGCTTCCTTGCTTTTAAGTAATTGTCGAACATAATGGCAGTTACCTGCCTGTTTTCTTGACGGATTTGTACTGAACAAGGGGAAGAGCTGCTAACAGGATCCCAGGGTTGAGGAGAGATTTGAGAGGAAGGATCAGAAGAATTAAATATGTGACATGTAGCGAGGAGAGATGATAATGAACGGGTATAGCTGCCTGTGCTGCTCAGTGCCAGCCACTTGAATGAATTTATTTAGGGAACAGAAGCAAAATAGCTGAATTACCGTGATTCTCCATCCAGAAACATCCTTTTTTCCCCCCTCAAAAATGTCAGTTAGCTTAAGGAAAACCTCCTTTCCAGTCGCATGGGGCTGAATTGTTCCCATAGGCACACTTTTGGGATGATCCAATAGCCCTTCAAATCCATGGAAACCCTTTCTTGGATCAAGATTTGAAATCCAGCTGTTTGAGGAGGAAGGGATGTGATAGAGTTCTGTGTATTTTGGAGGCTGTAAATGCTGAGGTGAGAGGAAGGGGTTATTTCATGCAGCACAAAGAGATCTATTTAAGCACAGAGTTGCACTAAAATAGGAATTTTTATATGAGCCATAAGAGTGTCAGATGGCTCAGATAATAATAATATCACATAAAATAAAGTAATTGTATTGTATAAAGGTTGTCAGTTTATTTGCAACACATCTAGTCATAAAGCTGATCATTTTCTGTTAAATTAAAGTTGCACAACTTGCCTCTGAGCAAGAAATAAAGGGCCTGGTGCTCTTTATTCCATATTTGTAATTTGGCTTGCTCTGTTTATTGGATTTTTTAAGTCATTAAGTGAAAGACAGAGGGCCAGATGTCGGCTCACTCAAACCCAGTCCATTTCAACAGAAAAAGTGAAGTCAGCCTTGGAATATTGCTTTTAGAAAAGCACTTGGAGGGTAGGAGAGTGTCTCAAGGAAGGCAAAATGAGCATGCTGCCTCGGCATGGTTAAAGCAGGCAGGACAGGGCAGCAGGAGAATGTTGGACTGAGTGCACTCAAGGGCATGGGCTGGAACCTAATGGGGCTCTTATCTTGCCTGGAAACCACTTGTAGCAGAGAACTCTCTGTTGCAGAAAAGCACAGGGCAGGAAAAATTAGGTTGGAAGCTCTGATTTTCATGATGAGTGCCAGAGTGGTTCCAATTCTGTATTCCCAGCAGCGAGTCTTGCACACCTTCCATCACAGGTCATCGCTTTGGTGGCCTGCATGAAGGGGCACAGCAAAGAGGCACTCGTATTTTATTTACTCCCTGGAATGGGATATATATAATTGTCAAAACTCATCATAAAACCCCCTTTCCCCCACCCCCCCCCGATAAACGAGTTTAAAACTCCAACCCTTCAGATCAGAGAGTAAGGAAGATGAAGTAGCAAAGCGGAGAAGATGCTTATTGCCAAATGGATTAGGAATTTGAGAACTCCCTCTGTATAGGCTGTAAGTCCCAAATCAGCTTTGATAAATCAAGTGATATTAGAAGAGATCTTCAGGGCTCAGTAGACTTAAATATTGCAAGGAACTGTTACTGTCATATCCATCTCAACACAAAACAGTGCTGTATATTAAACGGCAATGGATCAGCCTCCCTCTGCCTCTTACATATTCCAAAGACAATAGATCAGTAACTTAATTTAAAAAAAAAAGAAAAGCAGTCCAAGTGGAACCGCATGAAGGATGATTCCTGGCTATTAATTTATTTGCACATTGCTTCTGTGCAGCAAAATTTGCTTCCCCTCCATGGGGGCAATACAGCCACAGCTGGATATACCAGAATGGTGCAGAAATATGGTTTAGAGCTCTCAGACTTGAATGTAATTTTCTATCTTCTATTAAAATTATTCCAGCTAGCAATAAAAGCAGGATTAGAGAGTGCTGTCCACCTTTGGATGGCACAGTCAGGAAATCTAGAGCAGACCTTTAATCCCTTCTGCTCCAGAGCCACATTCCAGCTCTGTACAGGGTCACGGTGAAAGGTGAATTCTTTCCAGGAGTCACACTGGTTTTGCAGGTGGACGCTCACTTCAGGTCCATGCCAGTTCACGCAGATGCTGTGTGAAGAACCACTGGGGGTGCGACACGCTGGGCAAACCACGGGGAAATGACTCAGTGAAGACGCAAAGATGCAGCTCCAGCGCGCCCAGTGATTACAACACACAGCGCCAGTTTAACACGCGCTGGGTAAGACTTTGGAGCAGGAGGGAAGGCCTCTTTGTTCTCAGCTGGTTTTGTGTCTGGTGCTTCATTAAAATGAAACACGTGGCACAAATCTGCCGCGCGTTGTGGCAGCCTGTCACCTCCACCAGCGGAGGCTGCCGCTGACGGCGTCAATCCGGGAAACAAGCTGTGCCTCGCAAGGATCCACCCCTGGGCATGACATATTTGTGTCTCTGCATTCATCCTGCCTTCGGTTTCCCACATTTCCTAATTCCTGGTGATCTCCTGGAGAGCCAAGAGGTGTCATTTGGCTGCTGGGGGTTACACCAGCACAGAGAGACCTGGGGCTGAGCGCCCGCAACGTGCCATGGGCTCCTCTTCCACAGTGTCGTGGTTTAGCTTGGCCCAGGTTTTCTAGTGGGGGGGGGGCCCACAAAGATGGCTCCTCTGTGAAGCTTCTCGAAGCCTTCACCATGTCCAGCTCTGAGGTGATGGACATGCTGCTGGCCAAGGCTGGGCCAATTAGAGATGTTGGTTACGCCTCTGTGAAAAACATATTTAAGAAGAAATCAAAACAATGGGTGCACGCACTTTTCCTTAGCCAGAGGAGGAGGAGTAGGTGAGAGTATGTGAGGGAAAACAACATGGAGAGACCAAGGTCAGTGGAGAAGGAGGGGGAGGGGGAGCTCCAGGCGCCGGAGCTCTGCAGCCTCTGCAGGCCATGGTGAGGCCGTGGTGAAGCAGGGGGTGCCCCTGCAGCCCACGGGGGCCCACGGGAAATGCTGAGATCCACTTGCCCCAAAGCGAGTGGATACCCTGAAAGTGGCCGTGGTCCAGAGGGAGTCCTAGTGGAGAAACAGGCCTTGACTTGCACCCTGAGACTGAACTGAGTGTCCCACATGGAGTGGGTGGGTGCCTGAGTCAGAGAGAGAGAGAGAGAGAAGCCCAGCAGAAGTCCGGTAAAGAGAAGAAGCCTTGCTCCCGAGATGGAAACGGCCCGGCTCAGAGGTCTGTACCCCGTGGAAGATGGACCCCATGCCATAGCAGTTTTGGGGAGACTGCTTGCCTGTGTGGGGACCAGCGTCACTGTAGCAGTGTCGGGCGGGCTGCCGACGGTGAGACCCATGGCTGCGCAGAGGAAAAGAACCTCTCCCCGGACAGGAGAAGAAGATCTGGGTGATGAACTGACCTAACCCTCCCCCCATACCTTGTTCCCTTGTGCAGCTGCTGGGAAGGAGGGAGGGGGGTGAGCGAAGAAACAGTGGCCTTGAAGGGTTTATTTTACTTCTCATTTACTCCTCTGACTCTGTTAGTAATAAATTAGATCACTTTGCAACCTAAGTTAGTCCTGTTTTGCCTATTCTAAGTGCGTCTTCTCCCGGGTTTCCTTATCTCAACTCATAAGCCCTGGGTGTGGGTGTGTTAATTTGGGGGTACTTGGCATTTGGCTGGGCTCAAACCTTGACATAATTGGCGTCCCAACGTGTGGCTCGAGAAAGTGGAAAAGAAACTATAACACACAGAAGGACTTACATGAAGTTGATGTTCCTTTCCAGCCACCGGGTTTCTTCCAGAAAGTTTTAAATCAAATGCAAAAGTCATTTAGACCAAGTGAAATGAAATGGGTAATTTCGAGGACATTCATTAGGTTTCTAGCAGTTACTTGGAGCAGTTCTCTGCAGGTATCCATAGTTCTTGCTAGGCAATTTGATCTTTTGAATGTCAAGTGCTCTAAATTTCATCTTGGGTACCCATTGTGTGCTGAAGGAGTGGCCAGCAAAACCATTCAAATTGTCTGTGTCTTCAGTGCCAGCTCGGTTTTTGCTTTAACTGGGTTCTGACAGCTCCAGTCCTGTTACCTGCTGTACAGATATCAAAATAACAGTTCTTATCCCCGATAAACCAAGGATTATTTCACATCCACTTTTTTTTTTTTCTTTTCCCTTCCAGCCTCCCATGAAGTGTAAAAGTGGCTGCTAGGCAGTCTGCTCAAAAAAGAAAGGTAAAAGCACTTTCATCAACTTCGCATATAACCTACGCTAAAAGGCTGGGTTGAATTCCACAGACAGAATATTTCTCCTTGATAGTAATGGTCATTTTTCATTATTACCACAACCAGGATCCGTTTAGAGAAGCTATTCTCTTTGGTAATTTCTTTTTCCACCATTTGCCAGCGCACATGCATGGCCAGCACCTATTTTTGCATGTCCAGGTTAAGGAATGACAAGCAGAGACTGGCCAGGTGCGAAACAGGCGTGCGTGCAAAGAGGTGAGTTACTCAGATTTGGAAACGAGCCCTCTATAAAAACATCTGAGACAGGGAGATGGCGGTGTGATGTCTGATATAACTGAGCAGTAGGGCTGGAAGGGCTTGTCAGAGAATTTGGATGAGGCTCCTGAGGAAGGCAATTCTGCCCAACTGGACGGGGCACCCTTGGCTCTGAAAACCAGGCCCTGGACGTGTGCAAATGTGTAGATTTGATGAGCCTGTTTAAAGGGAGACTAATTAGAAGTATAGACAATCCACCTTCCTTAAATGGAATTATTGTAGTCTCTGATCCATAAATCTGACATTTATACATATTTATACGCTATTGCTTAATGAATACCTGATTAAGGAATACAGCTGCCAAGTGAATAAATTTGTTGTTAATCAAATGATCCCATAAAGACAGATCATCAGACCTATTAGAATATATTCATCTGGCAGATAAATCTGCTGGCTGCAGCCTGTTAGTGCAATGTGTAATGCAAATCAAATTGTTCTGTAGAGCTAAACCTTCAACTTTTCCAGAATAAGAAAGACTTTGCATGGAGCAGATGAGATGAAATCCTATATTTTTACGCAGGGTGTGAAAGCCCTTGGCGTTATGTCTTGTATTGAAAGTAAATTTCACCCTAATTGAACACTAAAGACTGAGGAATGCGTAAGTCTGTGCACTGAAGATTTTACTGTGGTATATAATTGCCTCTCTCTTTTGTTGCTGTATCTAATTCAGCAGTATAAATTACCAGCTTAATTTTTTTTCTTATTGTGTGATGTACTTACACTATTATTTTGTACTACCAAGAATTAGCGACTGGCATTTGCGTTTATGGATCCTTTCATCCAGGGAAAATCTAATAACAACATTGGTCTAAATATTACATTAAAGGGCTGAAGCATGTTGGAGATGAAAAGATAGCCTGAGGTAACCGTGAAATGGCCACAGTGTTCACAGGGATCTGTCAAAACACCACAGTGACTTTCGGCAGCTCTGAAATGTTGGTACGTCTTTGAATGCAGATTTGGAGAGCTGTTTGCAGGACTGGATTTCATGAAAATTGTATTTATGCTTCGGATATTAACGGAGGGCAGACACAGGGCCCCCAGTCCATGCTGAGAACTCTCCACCCTCCTCCGCCAGGCACCGGTTCTGAGTCTGCTCGAGGAGCTCAGGTTGTGAATTGCCCTGATGAGGAACCTGCTGGTGCCTTCCCTCCAGTCCCTTGCCAAGCCTGGGCAACATTTGAAGAGAACAGCACAGCTGGAGCGTTCAGGGCAGGTTTACATCCAGCACAACCCTTTTTACCCTGATCACTTCCAACGCAGGCAAAACTCCTGGTTACCTTACATAAAACATAAAGTTGGGCAGTTGTCCCGTTTTTCCACCTCTATCCAAATTTTACTTTTCCTTCTCAGCCTCCTTTTCACCTGAGGAGTATTTGCTGATGGTAGTAAATATAATAGTCCTGCTCTAGGTCATGTTCAGTTGAAATCATTCCTGGTAGGTTTATTAGTTTTCTGTGAAGGAATAAAGGCCACGAGAAAAAACCCCAAGAAGCAGGGGAAATCTTCTGAGAGGTTCAGGTTTGGGACTCCTTGGTCCAGACTGTGGATGGGAAGAACAGGCAATTCCCCATCTTATTTTGCTTCCTCTAGCTGTGGAGAACTTGCTGGGAAAGTGGAAAAGGCTTGGAGGGGAGCAGGAGGAGGCTGGGCTACAGTTTCCTCCCAGGCCACTGCGAAGGGAGCTGGGCTGGGCAAGGGAGAGGCAGGAGAAGACAGAATGTCCAGGGAAAGGCTGGACATTGTCTCATCCTGGAGATAACTCCAGCAGCAGAGAGAAGGAAAGCACCACAGCTGCTCCTCATTTTCTGGGCTTCTCTTGGCACAGAAAACCAGTTTCCCACTTTATCTACTCTGCGAGATTGAATGTCAATATCTAATCTAGTGCTTTATTAATTGGATTTTTCATGTGCTTTGACCATCTCACATGAAACTTGCCCATTAATTTGTCTCTGATGGCTTGGCTTGCTTTTAAGAAACCTTTGGAGCTACTTCAGAAAATGTTTTTCAAGCCAGATATGGTGGGTAATTTCTCCTTAAAACCCAATTAAATCTCCTCGTCCTGCTCCATGCCTTGCGCACGGAACTGCGGTGCAAGGGCAGCATGGAATGCAGCTGGATCTGCTTGTTTGTGCTGGGAACATTCCCCTGGGCATGGACTGGCCAGTGGGCAAACAGCAGCAGTCAGGAATGCAGAGCTTGAGCCAAATAATCCAATCAATGCAGCAGAGAAAATGAAGACTCAGGTGGATTGGAAATTTCTTCCATACGGATGCGTGTGTGTGCTTGGAGCTGCTCCTGGTGCTTTCCCAGTTTTGGTGGGGAGCAGGGTGCCCAGAGAGGCTGTGGCTGCCCCTGGATCCCTGGCAGTGTCCAAGGCCAGGCTGGACAGGGCTTGGAGCAGCCTGGGACAGTGGGAGGTGTCCCTGCCCATGGCAGGGGGTGGATTGAGATGGTTTTTAAAATCCCTTCCAACCCAAACCATTCCATAATTCCATAATTCTATGATTTCTTATTCTACTCCCAAGCAAACTCTGTGTCCATAACTAAGCAGTATTGCGGTGTGATTAATGGGCTCGATGGAGGCTTTAGATATTCCCCTTTTTCCTAACATACAGTACATTATTCTTTCCTCTGGTATGAGTTCAGAAGGCGTCTTGATGTTTTTTATTTAGGAATTTGTACAGAGGCTTTTCTTCACTGTGAGAAGTTCCAACTGAAGTTTTGACTGAGATTTTTGCACTCATCAGCATTTCTCAGGTTTGCCTTGAATAACTGAAATGTTGCTGAGGACAACAAATATTGGTTTTGACAGAATCCCGGAAGTTTTGCACACAGCGGAATTCACGCTCATGTCTCAGTTGTGTCAAAAGGTCAGTTTAAATTATTATTTTTTTTTATGTTTATTGAAGTTGACAAAACAAACCGAGCACACAGAGGATCAGCAGCAAGAAATTTGGAAATCCGTATTCAGAAGCATCAAATGTGTATAACCTTAGAAAAGAAAAAAACAAGGATTCTCCTGAAAGTAGTGAGATACAATGGGATAAGGGGACAAGCGTGATATTTTTTTTTACTTTTCTATTTCGGAGGTTGGCTAAAAATACCTATAAAATTGACAACAGACAGAAGAGGAAAGATTAAGCAGTGATTATAAGCATGCTGTCTGAAGAATCAGGTCGTGCATATGCTTAGGGTACGCACAGCTCTGTGATCTCACATCACTCCCATCCATCTCCCTTCCTGTTTGTTCCCTTCCTTTGTGTCATCCGGAGCTAAATGGCAGGAAATCTGTGAAAAGGTCTGTCTGCCTCGCATTTATATAGCAACAAATGCAGAGGGTTTCAATAGTGACAAGATTCTGAATAGAGCTGCAATACAAGGCCACCCCTCCTTCTCCATGTCCCAGAGTCAACGTGCATATAGATGAGTGTTCTAGCTCCTCGCTGGAGCACACACAGCCTGGCTGGTTTGATCCTCTCCCTTCAATTTCCAATTTTCAGTTTCATTCCTGTCCTTATCAGAGGTTCCTTTGTGCTGAGCTGGCCGGATCAGGAGATGGGCACAGATTTGTTCCAGCCCCGGGCCAGGCAGAGCATTGTGCTCATTTAGCCGAGGTCCGCGTCCCCATCCATCCCACCTGAAGGGCACTGCGGATGTTTTCCCTCCCTGTCTCCCATGGGGAAGAAGGATGTGTGGAAAGGCCTCTGAAACTGCACCCAGTAGCAAGTTTGAGTGGATGATTGAATCCACAGCGATGATAATCACAGATTTAGCCAAGTGACTGGAATTAATGCACCATCTGAGCAGCTCTGGGAGGTCTGCCTTGATGTTCCTCGTTTAAAATGAATCTCTCCAGACCTGAAGGCTGTTTGGAAACAGCTGATGGTGCCCGTAATGAGGATTCCAATCTTCAAGTCTCCAAACTGAAATTAGACATATGTCCTGACATGTTGACATTAATTTGAGCTGTTGTAGCTATAACGGGTTTATTTGGCTGGCATTTTTAATAGAATTTCAGGGGAGACAGGCTTTGCTCCATGAGTCAGGCTGGGGAAAGGCCATGAACAGCCATAATTTCAAAGGTTAATTTGAAAATGCTTTCCTCAACAGGACTTTCCTGAATTGCAAGGTTACTTGAAAATGCGGTACTGTAATAGCTGACACTATGGCTGGAGAAAGCAGGCTGGGGAATTTCCAGTGGGAATTTCCAGGTATCAGTATCCAATTCCATCTTGACTCAAAGTGCAAGGCAATCATAAGTGAATGCAATAGAGTAAAAGTGATAGGTTATATTTCCTATATACAATATTGATGCATAGACCACAAACCCAGCACCAAACTGCAGGTTTCTGTTAAGAAAACTTGTCAGTGCTAACGGGAATGAACTGGCTGAGCACGTTAACCCCACACGTGGGGGTTCAGTTCCTGCTTGATGTGATTTTTGAAGTAGCTGGATGGGGCTCTGAGCATCCAGGAAGTGGAAGTGTCCCTGCTGGAAGGGTTTGGATGTGGATGATCTCTAAGGTCACCTCTAACCTTACCCAGCCTGTGGCTCTGGGGTGGTTATGGGGCGACAGGCCACGGTGAGCCTTGTCCCCTGCAGGCAGCAGGGCTGGTGGGTGAGCCAGGGATGATGATGATGATGATGATGATGATGATGATGATGATGGTGATGATGATGATGATGAGGGGCCTGCAAGGTCATGAAGGAGGGCAGAGGTGTGTGCCCCCATGGGCACAGCCGTGCTGTGAGCACCTCAGCTGCACAGCTCCACCACAAACCACCTCAGCTTGCCCAGGGCAGGGACTTCCAAACACCAGCTGCTTATGGCAAAACTGCTCATGAGAGGCAAAATCAGGCACGAACGCGGCTGAGTTAAAGTTCTGTGTTTGAATGGAGGTGCACTTGAGATGTTTTCTGGACTAAGATGCTCTGGGACTGGCAGGTAATTGGTCACTTGAGACACTGTGTTTTAGTGATTTAATGTGGAGCACCAGGGGGAGAAAAGAAGACCCATCAGGGAGAGGGAGAGAAGCTTTGTCCTGACAGCTTCCTTCGAGCAGAACCCTTCTGCTTCCTCCCAAAAACCCCCTCCCACTGCAGGGACCCCCACCGTGATGGGGAGCCCATCTGCTGCCCCACACCTCACAGAATGTCCCAAGATGAGCCACAGTCCAGCCAAAACTGTTTGGTTTATTAGATATCATTGAAATCTCAGCGTCTTCCCAGGGCCATTCTGTGGAGGGGTTGTCTGCCACCATTAAAAGGAGCTCAATTTAGGAGAATGTTGGTTTTGAAGGGTAAAATGTCACTGATGGCAGATTTTTAACCCGGTGCAATTTAGCAGACACTCGATACTTTTATTTCCTTCTGCTGACTTTATGCAGTGGAACAGGAGGCGATTTGCAGAGATTAAACAATATTCTGTCCACAAATTACAATCAATAACTTATTTATAGGGCTGCTGATGCTCCCAGAACAAAACAGGCCTGCCAAGAGGCTGGGAAAGTCCTGAATCAAATGCCATAGATCTCCAGCCCATCTCCACAGTTGGCTGTCTGTGACTGCAGATAGAACACAACCCACCCAGTCATTCCATCGCTTGATAATCACAGTACATAAATAAACATCATTCCTGAACCAAGTGCTGGTGGCTGCTTTCAGATCTATAAACTGCCTGGTTATTTCCCCCATATATCATTGATAAATCTGATTTTATTCAACGGGATTTTTCAGGAATCCATTTCTTTTTGTGAAAGAGGGTTGGCCAGATGCTACACTGGGTTTTAACCTTCTGTAGATGCTCTAAAGAGCAAATCCCACCGTGGTAGTGGGAGCATGACAGAAGATCGAAGCCCTATAATTATTTTATTCCTATTCCTTTCCACAATCCACATTCATGTGACTTGACACCGAATCAAGTCCCTAATTCATTTCTTTTACACATTTTTCTGGTCACCATTCCTCTTCCTTGGGGTGTTTTGGCTCAGAGTGGCCTTTGTTGGGTCACTGGCACCTCTGGGAGTCTTCACCACAAATCTTCTGGGGCTCCGGTCTCTGAAGGCAAATCACGACATCAGAATTGTTTGGAACAATTTTGTCTCTGAGCTGTGAGATGAATACCTTGGAAAGGGGAACTGTGCTTTCAGAGAAGCTGTTTAAAATAAGAATCAGACATTGAGGTGATGCTTTAGATGGGCTTGATGAGATTTTTATACCTGGGACTGCAAAAGCTCATATTTCTTAAAGAAAGAAATATATGTTTTTATCGTCCTGAAGAACTGATAGGTGCTTGAGCATGCAGGCTGTGGTGGGATAGAAAAGTCCAAGATTTTAGACTTTTTCTCTCACTTTCAGTCTGGAACCCCTGTACCTAACACTTTGTGTGAGTTGAAGCTGAAGCAGATACACATCCAGGTTTTGGTGCATCAGGGCTTTGTCTTTCATTCCCTTATCTCTGAATACAGGGGATGTTTAGGCTTGCACATCTACTCTGGGACTGATAAAACAGAGTAACTTTCCCATCCTGTTTTCTTCATAGCCCTGCAGGTTCCTGCCCCTTCCTTTCCCTCCCCTGCCTTGCTGCACCGGGCAGCCTCGGCACCGGCTCCTTCAGCAGCAGCAGGGCAGGAATGCAGAAATCTCCCTCCTCCTGCTGAGAAAATCGAGGCAAAGGGAATGGGAGGAGAGATGGAAATAGATGCAACACAAATTGTCATTTTGCAAAATGACTTTTTACACGAGCACCGCTCTGAATGCACAGTGATGCTGTACAGATGATTCCTGGCCTGTTAAATAACAGTTTTCCCCATATTTATTGCTCTCGAGCTGTGCCTGACAGCTTTATTGCAAGCAGACTGGCACATTATGAAAAGAAAAGTAAATAGGTCTGTGGAATCATGGCCACAGTATTCCTGTTTAAGGGGAAAACAACTCTCTGGTTTTACATGTTTGAAAAGAGGAGACAGCTCTCCCTCAGTGTTTTATGGCAGTTCCCCCTCCCACCTCCCCCTTCTACCTTAAACAGTCTGGGTTGGTTTTGCCTGTGTAATTAGGCAATAGCAGCTGATTGGGTTGGAATCATCGGCGTTTATCATCCTGAGAGCTGCCTCGATTGATGGACAAGAGAGGCAACAGTCTGGTTATTTGCAAAGGCTCCAAACGGGCCTGCCTGTGCCATGCACACAGAAAAGTACATTAGCTGCAGCTTTTTTGTAATTCTTTGAGAGTGGATATAGTGCTAAGGCACTTGAACTCTATTATGATGTCAAGCTTCTGCTATTTTCTATTATCCTTGGGAAGAAAGCAAAAGAAATCCCGTATATGGTTTCATGAAAGAGAATCTATTATTTGAAAATAATTGTGCCCGCAGCCCTTAATGCACTGTCGGACCTATACAAATTAAAAGAACCATTATCAAAGTCAGTGCAGTATTTATATACTCAACCTTCTCTTTGCTAAATAATTGCAATAATGGTGCACGGCAGCAGTGCTGAAAATGTGTTTTACTGACTTCTTTCCTTCCTGCAAGAAAAGACACAGCTATCTTCTTCTATCAGCCAAGATCATCTTCTATCAGCCAAGATTTGGGTTTAATGGCTTGCCCTCTTTCCTCCCAGCCTTCTCTGTCCGGTCAGTTAAGAGCTGCAACTCTTTTATTCCCCATATATCCCACTCTATTTTTGCCCTCAATTGCTCACTGTTATCTCCTGCTGTGAACATCTTCTGCATAAAATCTCTTGGTACAGCTGGGAGCGTGAGGCACCCCAAGGATGGCTGAACCTGAGGATGCTGAAAAACCCAGGGAGGAAATATCCCACGGAGCCAGGAGTTTTTTCACTGATTTAATTGAGGCTTAGAGACTTCACTGGTTGCCTATAAAGCTGTGCTTACTAGTTCAACCATATCCCTTCCAGCAAAGTAGTTTAAATTTTCTGCAGGAACTCCTGTGGAATTAGGGTTGAATAACCTCATGAGGGTTGATTTAGGTTAGAAATTAGGAAGAAATGCTTCCTGTGAGGGTGGTGAGGGACTGGAACAGGTTGCCCTGTGGCTGCCCCATCCCTGGAAATGTCCAAGGCCAGGCTGGACCTGGTCTAGTGGAAGGTGTCCCTGTCCATGGCAGGGTCTGAACTGGATGATCTTTAAAGTCTCTTCCAACCCAAACCATTCTGTGCTCCTATGGCTCTGTGACGTTTGCACAAAATGACAGAAACTAATGTACGCATGCATTTGTTCACAACCAGATTAACTTATGATCTAAATTATTATTAATACTTCAAAATACTTCTTTCTAATTGAAGCTTAAAAGCAAAATGGGGCTTCTTTTGAACCACTCCCATGGGTGTTTCAGTGTCCCTACACCACCCCCCCACTTCTTCAGTCCCTCTGTGGTTTTGTGAGCAGGACCATGAAGGTGGCCTGAGCTCCTGCCAGCTCTGGTGGCTCAGAAGGGGCAGGCTCAGGCTCTCCTGGAGGGGATTCCCTGGTGCCTGACAGGAATCGAACTTCAGATGCCTCAGCTTCAGCTGAGCTGCTGGTGGGACGCTTTTCCTAACCCCGACTCCCTGTTTTAATGCAGGATTCAGGAACCAGTATCTTGGGAGCTTGTCACATCTCACAGTGGTCAAAGGTCTTGAAAGATTGGGTGGTAGGGAAGGAGTCACTGTTGGACAAAAGGATCGCAGGAACTTGTTTGCCAAAGTAACTCTGCTGAAAACAAGCTCTTCTCCCTTTCATTCTCATTGCTCATTACCTACTGCACAGCCATCACAGACCCAAGAGCTGAGATGAGAGAAAGAATCAAACGCATCTGTTAATGAGAATTTCTGCAGCCACGGAAATGCCATGGATCTCTGTGGCTCCCATCTTCCAAGGTTGCCCAGGTCCCTGTTAAAAAGGCAGTTTATTTGTCTCTCAGGAGGTACTTCTGACACCAAACGAGGCAGCAGAACCGTGCAGGCTGTGCTGGGAAAGGGCCTGCAGGGCTGCTGTGTCTCGGAGCAGAGACAGGGCACTGATGGAGAGAGATGTGCAGGAAGATTCAATTTCCTTGGGAGAAGCTCTGCCTGGCGTGGCTGGGGCTCTCGGGCTCATTTTCATAAACACCAGATTTATTGTGACATTGCAGTCAGTATTTTTCTCTTGCCTGAGACGGGGGGAATGAACCAAACAGCAGCACTTGGCTAAACAGGTTCTTTCCACTCAGCTGTGTAAAAGGTGCCTGCCACACTTGTAAATATGAGAGAGAAAATGGTGTCATCAGCCTGTAATAAAGTATTCCAGTCTCAGATTGCCATCTGTCAATGATATTTTAGCTCATTTTCTTTCAGGGAAGAAAGTGAGCTTGTTTTCTTTAATCTTCTGATAAAATTCCAGTTATTTACAGCATTGGATTTTCCTAAAAAAAGAAAAAAAGGGATTATGCTGCAGTCAAGGGAATTATTTGACCAAATTGTTTCTTTTTCGTTTGTTTTTTTTTGTCTTTGTTTCACTACATTAGCATATTTTAAAGGAGCAAAGAAAACCTTAGCTGGTGCTTGTGGAGGCTGCTACAAGTTTTTTATTTGCCAGCTCTTCTGTCTCTGCAAAAAAACCCCCAACCACAAACCCATGATACAGAATTATCAACCTCACACCCTTTGGAAGTTATAAAACCCAGACAACCCAGGACTGATTTTTTTAAAAGTTACTTTTTACACCATATTTTCATGCTTTTATTTGCTCCCTGCTTTGAGCCTCAGCTCACTGAAAATGCTCTATCATTTGGATGCCACCAGGATAGGAACTTTCTGAGGAAAAAAGGGCTTTGCTATCACCTCCAAGAACGGAGTCTCTAAATAAAATGCCCCAAATCCCAGAGCAGGCACCAGCTATGGTCCTGGTTTTGGAGCAGATGCACAGGAGCAGAAGTGGAGAAAGGAAAAGTAGTTGTGGGGAAGAAGAGGGTTCCTGTTTGCCTTCTGATGGTCAGGGATGTCTCACCAAGTGACAAGCAGAGTGTGAGTAAGTGAAGAACCATGGAGTGGGCATATTCCCTTCCATCATTTCAAAGTCCTTCTTGAGGAGTGTGTTCCTCACCCCACACACACAACCTGCCTTTAGCCAGCTGAGGCAGGAGCAAAAATTCAGAGTTTTAATTAAACTCCAGGGACTCTGGTGAGATCAAATCCCATATCCTGGAAGGAGGCAGGGAATGCACCTGGAGGCAGCCACGTGCAGCTACTGATGTGCAGATTTGAAAACTGGGAAACGTTTCCCATTGGAATTACTCTTTCCTAAATATTGCAACTTCCATTTACTAGAGCGGCTGGTGTCGGGAAAAAACCTAAAGAATCTGCTCTAAAGCCCTTTATTCTTTTCACTACCAGCTAATGAATTTTCCCTCTGCCCTTCTACATTAGTTTTCTTTTAGCAAGAGACTTTTTTTCATATTACTTTCAGCTATCTCTGGTGTTGGAGCTTTGATATCTCGTTAGTACAATCTGTAAATACGACTCTGCAGACATTGCTCAAGGGCAGACTTTGACCCTGAGCGCTCCGGCAGCTTCTGCTTTAGAACACACATCTACAAAGAGCAGCTGAAAGCTGAGCCTCAGAGCTGGGGCTTCCTCAAAGAGTTAAATGTGAGAAGTGAGAAGTGGAATGTGGTGGTGGCCAAGCTTATCCCTGTCACACACAGTTGTTTTGGCATAAAAATACTCTATTATGTCAAAGTGTTGCCAACTCTTGCAGTTTTAATACGGTTCACACGTTATATTTGTTTGGGCTTTTTCCCTTAAAGTCCTGGTTCCTGGAGTTCTGCCAGGGTAAGAAATGCAGCTTTTCCTCCCCCCACCCCAAAAGTAAGTTTCTACTTCATGGTTAAGAACAAAGCCTTGAAAAGATGATTTAAATTCATTTTAACGCCTCAGAAAAGCAGAAGATAAATAACTGAACACGCATTATTTTTCTGAAAGATAATACCTCATGTTTTTGTGAGGGCTGACTCGTGACTTTTAAATGCTGGTGGTTGGCAGCACTCTTGTTACAATTTATGACTAAGTTTGATTTTTTTTTTGGTTTTGTTGTTGTAATCAGTCATGTCTATGTCTACATACTATATACATTCCAAAATAAATGCCTGTAAGCCACATGTTTGTACTGCAGGCAGTGGTTTCTGTCTATGTGAATAGAGAGTTATACTGTTCATGGAATTGTTAAGGTTGGAGAAGACCTCCAAGTCAATCCCATCCAACCTTTGGCTGTTCCCACCGTGTTCACTGAACCATTCTGTGAAGTGCCACATCTGCTTGTTTCTTGAACACTTGCAGGGATGGTGACTCCACCACTCCCATGGGCAGCCTGTTCCAATGGTTGACCACCTTTTTAATTAAGAGTTTTTCCTAATATCCAACCTAAGCCTTCCCTGGTGCAACTTGAGGCCTATCGAGGCCTGTTGAGGCCTATCGAGGCCTGTTGAGGCCTATCGAGGCCTGTTGAGGCCTATCGAGGCCTGTTGAGGCCTATCGAGGCCTGTTGAGGCCTATCGAGGCCTGTTGAGGCCTATCGAGGCCTGTTGAGGCCTATCGAGGCCTGTTGAGGCCTTTCCTCTTGTCCTGTCACTTGATACTTGAGAGAACAGACGGATCCCCCACCTGGCTCCAACCTCCTTTCAGGTGACTGTAGAGGGTGATAAGGACCCCCCTGAACCTCCTTTTCCCCAGGGTAAACAACCCCAGTTCTCTCAACTGCTCCTCATAGGCCTTATACTCCATAATACACAATAACATATCCAGATATCCAGTCCAGATGCAATGTTAATTTAAGGAAGAGGGAAAAGGAGCAGACCAGAGGTGTAGTTTAAATTTGAATGCAGTGTGTGTGTGTGTGTGTGTGTGTGTGTGTGTCTGTGTGTGTGTGTGTGGAAAAGATGGGGAACTGACACCCAGCAAACATCTTCCTCCTCCCCATGTCAGGCTTATCTATTTCAGATTTGCCAATGGGGATTTTTGGGCCCTCCTCATGTTAATTTAAAGATTGCTTTACCCCATTTGGAGCTGGGGATGTACTTGTGCAGAAGGGATGCCACCTCTGGCATGACATCAAGGGCTGACGAGAAGCTCTGGAAAAAGCAGGCCGAGCTCCTCACTCCCAACATCTGCCTCCCAGATTGGGTGTTTTTGAAGAGGGAACCTTGTAAAGTCAGGTTTTATGCTGAAGGAGGTGCCATCCATCATAAACCAGAAATTTTGACATCCTCTGCTCAAGCTTGGACAGGGCTTGGAGCAAACTGGTCTAGTGGAAGGTTCCCTGCTCATGTCACGGGATTTGGAATGAGATGAACTTTAAGACCCTTTCCCACCCAAACCAGTCTTGGATTCTAAAACTGTAGGGTTGAAACAGCCTTAACTGACCCAATGCACAGCCAGCCATTCCAGAGGGATGATGGTGCTAGGATCTCTGGTTTGGGAAACCCTCCCTGCTCAGGCTCTGCTCCTGGTGCCATCCTGGCAAAAATGTATCCAGAGAATAGTACTGGTAGAAGGAAAGTAGTATGGAGTCTTGGCTTGCCTTTTCACAGCCTCTTCTTTGTTCAGCCCCAGAAACTTCCCTGTTCCCCATAAAAATTTCCAAACAGAACAAATCCACATGTATCACAGACATATGTATTTACTGATGCTACTGCAAAGCAGGACATCCTATAATGAAGTATATTTCAGAAAATTGCATTTTGAGCAGGATGTTTAACACAGAGTCTCTTCCATGCTGAAAATGCAGGATTTCCTGCATGAGGGAATCTTTTTCTCACTACAACACTTAGTGAGGGGCTTTATTTCAGCAAAGCCTTGGCATTGCAGCAAAAATCTCTCAGGAATCTATTCAGTGAGCAAAATCTATTGAGGAAGCACATGAAAATATTTAGAAATAGTAACAAGGAGCCAATCATCTTCACCCAAATATGCTGAATAATCAGGGCAAAGCAGCACTTACTTCACTGAGAGCTCTCTCTGAGGCCACAGGGCGAATAAAATGGATACAGAAAATGCTGGGGCAGAGTTCTGTCTCCCCCTTGGCCCAGGATATTTATCTCTGCCCATCCCAGCAGGCCCAGTGCTGGGTGGGACCAGGCTGGGAAGCAACCTTCGAGCATGTCTTGCAGAAATACCCGTCGCTTCTGCAAGTCTCTTGTTTTATTTTCTAACCACACACTTCACAGTCCCACCTTCCAGTTTTAGGGCTGCTTTCTGAGGCCCAGCTTCGATATTTGCCCGGCTTCCAAGCCTCCCAAGAGTTCCTCCTTTCCAATCCTTGTGGCACACGATCCATCAGCTCTCCATGTGCTCCTTGAACCAGCAAACAGGGAGCTGCTGCGCTGCTAACAAACACCGTGCAAAGCCAAGAGAGGCTGTTTGAATGCCTGCAGAAATAATATTGGAAATCTGATTTACAGTTTTCAGAGCCTCCTAAGGATTACATCTCAAAATTAAGAAGGGAAAACTTATTTTTAACATCTTGGAGGATGAATAGAAAGAAGTGAGTGCTTGCTTTTCCTGCTTAACTTACACCTTTGCTCCTCTCTGTCTAAACATAGTCTTGGTACTTCATTATTTCAGCCTGGAAAATTCCTGAAGGTTGACTAGCTGGGAGAATCTGGGGTAGCATTTAGTTTAAGCTTTTAGACTGGAAAGTATTTGCATTGATTTCATCCTACACCATTAACCCACTTTTCACTGGTGCTCTTCCTTTGTTTTGGTAAAACTCCACAAATTTAACGTTTTGGGCCAATAAAGAATTTTTTTCAATTAGGTCATTCCTCATTTTTCCATTATAGACATTTGGTAATTTTTTTTTTTTTTTTAGGATTTATTTTTATATAAAAATCACAAAAAAAAATTTTACGTAATTTCAATCCTTAGAAGTAAAAGAGAATTATGTTATCTTTTTTTTTTTTTTAGTTCCGAAGACCCCATTGCATGGATGCAGAGTACCAAGGATTGGTTCCCTACATATCAAATACCCACCTGGAAAATCAATGCAAAATCTGCATACCATAAACATTGGCAATTTAAGTGTTTTGTATAAGGGTTTTTTTTTTTTTTTTAAAGAAATGTTAAAATTTTGAAGAGTCCTAAGGATTGTTGGTCTGCTGATGTTGGTTTTTCTGTAATAGCATAAAAAAGAGACTCAGGCCCTTTATTTGTCTGATAGGATCTCTAATACATATGTGAACACTGAAGGTAAGTAACTGTGTCCAGCTCCATTCGGAGAGAAATTCATTGCTGCAGCAAAGCTTTTCCATCATGTTGCTGTGATTTGATAATTTCTGTGCTGCTGGGCAGGGAGTCTGAGGCAAAAGCTCTGCGAATTATCAGCTAATAGCTCCTGAAGGCCTGCAGCTGATATTAAACTTGAACTTTTATGAAACCGGATTTTCTGCTGCAAAGAGGCAAAAAGCACATTGAATCTGTGCTAAATGGGAAAACATTTTTTCGCTTTTCGTGGGGAGCAGGTTATTCACTGCTTCCACACTTGCCCTGCCAGACCTTGGGCTAGCAACAAGCAATATTTGGCCAGTCCTGTTTGCAGTGCTGGTGCTGCCAGGGCTGTGGAAAAGTGAGGAGAGGAGGGAAATCTGTTCTTGGCTGATGGATGCAACCAGAGAATCCCAGGATGACTTGGGTTGCAAAAGATCTTAAAAGACCTTGTTCCACCCCTGGACAGGGACACTTTTCACTGTCCCAGGCTGCTCCAAGCCCTGTCCAACAATGCCTTGGACACTTCCAGGGATCCAGGGGCAGCCACAGCTTCTCTTAGGTGTTGGTGTCAGGGTGGCTGAATAGAAAAGGTTCCAGAAAAAATGCGACAGCTACAAGTGCTGTGGGCCAGAGTGAAAATTAGTAATGATGTACCCACAATGGCTGAGGGGAAAATAAATTCTTGCAACACAGAGCCTTGATTCAAGGTTTGTGGATGTGGGTGAGAGGCTTATCACTTCTTTTAGCAGGCTCAAGGGCAGAACTTGTAATAATGAACAATTTAATAAAGAAACCATAATTGGGCAAGCCTGAAGAAATAAAGGGCGTAAGGAAATAATCAAGAAGTAAAAAGCTGATGGTTTGTAACCTGCACTGGCACATTCTTGCACTGAGCTCATGCACTGAGCAGACAGAGGGAACAGAAGGAGATTCTCCAGTCATGTCTTGTTGGGTGCATGGAATCACAGAACCACAGAATGGTTTAGGTTGGAAGGGACTTAAAGTTCGTCTGCTTCCACCCCCTGCCACGGCAGGGACAGCTTCCACTGTCCCAGGCTGCTCCAAGCCCTGTCCAGCCTGGCCTTGGACACTGCCAGGGATCCAGGGGCAGCCACAGCTGCTCTGGGCACCCTGTGCCAGGGCCTCCCCACCCTCATAGGGATGAATTTCTTCCTAATATCCAACCTAAATTTCACCTCTTCCAGTTTGAACCCATTCCCCTTTGTCCTGTCACAGCAGTTCCTGACGCAGGGCTGCTCTCCAGCTTCCTTGGACCCTGGAAGGCTGCTCTGAGGTCTTGACGCAACCTTTGCTTCTCCAGGCTTGATATTGAGACAAAGAAGTGATATTCTCGCTATCTTTTAAACAAGCCAGAAAATAATGCTGAATGTCTGCCTCAGAACCGCCCCCAAAACCAGGTGAGAAAGGCCTTTGAAAGAATAGTGGATATGTTGCCTGACCTTCTCTTTTAATATATCTGTGGTACATGGAAATCTGCTTCATGGAACTCAATATTTTTAAACTCAGTAATTTTAGTGCCACAGTTGGGTCGACTGGCATTTGTGTTCTCATTTTGTGACCGGCACGAGGAGGAGAAATCACTCCCACTTCCCAGAGGAGCTCTTAGCAAGCCGAATGAAGCGTGGTGAAGCCCTTTAGCTCCCTGTTTGTACCTGAATCCTCTGGCAGGGGGAAGCTGCTCAGGCTGCAGGTGTTGGAGCAAGAGAGTTTCAGTGCAGAGTGAGCAAATCTGGACCAGCTGCTTGCAGAGCCTCCACCTCACCCTGTCTGAGGCTCCCAGGTCCTGGCAGGGTGAGGTGGGGAGTGATGCTGAGTTTCTGCTCCCAGGGGGAAAAGCTTCGAGGAATAAATTCAGATGGCAAAGTATGGGCATTCTGGTGGCTGTGGCCAATCCCCTTCTTTATAAATGATGATGTGTTTGTCCTCTCTGTTCAAGATACAACTCCAAGCACAGTCAGGAAATCCCCACAGCGTCATGGAGCCTACAAAGAGGCATCTGAGGGCTGGGAGACACCTCCTTTGTCAGTCTCCAGAGCAGAGAAAGAAGGAGGAAGCCTCACAGGCTGGCTGGCTTCAGAAAGGTCTGTCTGAATAAAAAGGAACAATCTGTGAGTGAGGGCAAAGCTTTGTGGACACAAGTAATGGCCTCTATTATCTATTTATGTCCCAATTAATACAGACGTGTAAAAAAGCCTGGTGAGATGTTAATTAAGCACAGAGGCTTTTAGAGTGAGATGATGTTCCAGGATGCAGCTGGGAGAACACTTTCCTAGGGTGTCCTTTATCCCAGGAGCATTTTGGATGTTTTCTGTTAGAAATCTGAGTTCACCAAAGCAGTTTAAGGAAGGTCTGGTTGCAGCAACCTCATGGCACATCTTTCTTGTGGTTTACAGTTCATCTCCTGATTGCTCCCAGTCAGAGTAGAGAAGCTCAGAAGCTTTTAGTTGTGGTTCTAGAAACATTGGATTATACAAAAGACAAATTAGACTCATATTTTTCCTAATCTGTGATCTCTTTTCTAAGTTTCTCTGATCACTGTGATAAAAAAAAAATAAAATAAAAAGCAATCCTCTCGTGATGTTGCTCGTGTTGTTCAAGGGAGAGCCCAGGTGGATTTTAGGGAGCAGCTGCTGCAGCGCAGAAACCTTGGGAGGAGGGTTCAGCTGGCTGGGCAGGATAAACTGATGGGGAAATAGCTACAAATTTTTAAAATTCTGGTGTTAGTTGGCTGTTTTCTGCTTTTGCTCTTGTAGAAAAATTAATTATTCTGACTTCTGTGCTGCTAAAACCTCACTCTTTCAGCTCCAAAGCTGGTTTAGTCTTCTGTGGTGCCCTGCATTAAGGGAAGGGCCCAGGCAAGTTTTCCTCGCAGCCATGAGGATTCCTGATCCTGTAGAGCCTTCTCTACCTTTGATGCAGGCTTGTGGGCAAGTACCTGGTGGTATTTGCTCTTCTGTGCTTTCAAATTTATCAAAAGGAAAGAGTGCTGGAAGGAAATCACGTGTAGGTTCCCTTCCTCCGGGTCAGCTTGGTTAATTAAAGAGAAAATCCAGCCTGCAGCAGAGTCCAGTGGGGTCTAAAGCATAGAGAACAAGGTAAAAATATATTTAAAAATAGCATCTTTTGATCATCACAGAGTTCCCATTCTTGAGTGAAATCCCTCTGTCCAACACCCCAAACAAATCCTGCCAGCTGCTGCGGGAGTTGGGGTGTGTGAAGCTGCTTGGGCAGACAGTGTTTCCCTGAGCGCCTGGTTTTGGGAAGAGGGCTCCTGTTTTTAGGGGAGGGGAAAACCCTGTTGGATAAAGGGAGGTAGAGGAGGCTCCAGGCTGGGGCACTGAGGCAAGGGGTGGCCTGAGGAATGTGGGATCCTGCTGAGGCGAGGCTCAGAAAGGGCTTTTCCAGGAGTTGTGGCGACTGGGCAGAGCTGGCGGCAACACGGGAATTTGTTCACCTGGGTTCTTGCTGCTCATGCCAGGGGTTGGAACCGGCTGGTCTTTAAGGCCCCTTCCAACCCAAGCCATTCTGAGATTCTTTGATAACAGCAAACCTGAAAACACCTTGTGTGTCAGGAAATAGGGGTAGGAAAGAGGCCTCTTTCAAAATTCTGTGTTTGTCTCCTGTCTTTTACAGCTGTATCTACTTAGTGTTTGTTCAAAGAAAAAAATGTTGTTTTTCTTTTAAACCTCAATCCTCTCAGGGGACTGAGGTGCATCTGCCTGAAAGCTGTGCCTCACCATGAATCCGTCCCTGTCTGTTTGGCTGGGAAGGTGAGTCTGGGCCTTATTAGTTATGATGAAACAGAAAGTTGGTTAAAAAAAATACAAAAATATAGAAGTTATCCTTTGAACTCATGTTTTGACTTGAGGGATTTCTTCTTTCCTTCGAAGTGTGCTTGGTGGGTTTTTTTTCTTTATTTCTGATGATCTTTCTAGTAATGAGAATGCAAGTTATTCAAAAGGGTTTATAAAGGTTGACAGTGAATTATTATTGGTCCGTTGGGTGTTTAAATTGCAAATATTATACTCGAAATCAAGCTTTAGAAGCAAGCTCGTCTTGAAAGATTTATGGCTGCAGTCACAGAGGGTGTCATAAATTTAACATGGAATACAAAGCTGTATCAGTCATGGCTTTCCTTGCTGGATCCCTCCTTGCATTGGCTGTGATCACTGCTCCCTGCTCCTGAGTCTTCAGCGAGAGTGTGAGTGCATGGCACTGGCAGGAAAAGCCTTTGGGAAGCTCTGGGGATCATCAGCTGATGTAGGAGGAGAGGAAAATGATGTTTGTGTGTCTGCCTGGGCTCTGCAGGGCTTCTGCGCCCACCGAAAGGGGAAGAAGTAGAAGAAGGGGATGAAGTCAGAAGTGAGTTCCAGACTTTAGGAATTAATAAGGTTGGAAAACCAGCATCATGAAGTCCATCCTTGGAATGATGCCCTTCACTTGTGCTTCCAGTTGCACTTATGGTAGCAAAACCAGAGGAAGAAATGAAACCCATTTCCAGCTCGTGTAAGCTCCATTATCAGCCGTGTGGTTGGCAATTTATTTTTATTACAGCCTGGCTGGCTTTTGGGGCATTTTCTCCAGAAGTTGGTTAATTTGCTAAATATTCCTCACCTGGAATTCACTTGCTCCTTGTAGTTGGTACTGTGGTGATGAGGCCTGATCTTCCACACTCCATCCAAACCCTGAGCTACTCAAAATCCCGCCCACCCCGGGTGAGTTGCTCAGAAGGGGTGAATTCCTCACCTTTCCACATCCATACGTACCACAAGTAATCAAAGCTGCCTTTCTGTTCCTTTCGTTTTGCACATTTGGAGGTGTGATTTACAGCACCTGTCTGGTGCTCTGCTCCTTTCTGAAATAATTAGGAGATTATTTTGGTCAATAGGACTGAACGATGATTTAACGCTTTTCAATGGTGAGCTGCGTTAGTGACTCTTTAAGGATTAGAGGCTTAATGAAATGCACACATCAGGGTGGTGATTTAATCTTTTTCTCATAAAAATCTTCACAACAAGATAATAAACCATAAGAATAAAAATCATTTTGACAAACCTGTCTAGCTTTCAGGCTGTGAAAAGTCTGAGTTAATTACCTGTGGGCCCCTTCTGTTATACTGGGGATTATTGAAAGGGCAACTTCCAGGAAAGGTGTAAAGTTCCCATGTAGGCAATTGCAGTTTAAGGCTGGGAATGAAGGGCAAGAAATCTCCCTTCCTCGCATACCAAGACATGGATCCTCAAATGTATCCATGTGTGTATTTGCCCACAAGTAATTTTAAATTTTCCAGTGTTTATTTTTAAAAGAAATCCTCAAATGTCGTGCTGGAAGGAACCTCTTATGAATCAAGTAGGTTTTTGAAGTTCAATAAAACAGCTGCTCATCAGCAGCTCCACTGGGCTGGCAGCTCTTGTTTTTTGAAACAGTGTTGTCTCATTCCCGTTGGCCAAACACAATTTCTCTCTCTGGGTCATCGAGCTGAGCTTCTCCAAGGCTGGCAGAGCAGTGGAAGGGTTTGATTTGGCAGCTGCCCAATGGCCTGGGTGAGAAGTGTGGTGTCTCGGTCCAGTTTGCAGCAGACAGAGGTTTTGTGTCCTGGACATGCATTTTTATCTTCACGCCTGTACTGGGAGCCCTTTTTCCTTCTCCCTGTGAAGCGGGGCACACAGGTAACACATGGAGAACATCCCTCTTGGGAGTAACCAACTCCTGATGGTGCTGGAGAAGGGATTTCTAACACACACACACACAAAACAGAGTTATTAAAATTTATAACTTGAAAGAAGTTTCTAAACTCAGAGAGGAGCTCATGTGCTGATCCATTGCAAGGTGTGCTGTCCCACTCCTGGTTTTTTCCCCTCAATCCCCCCTTTATTTGGTGTAGGTGGAGCTGGGTGCTCTCAGGCTTGGTCTCCCATCTCCACAAGAAACGATGGCAGATCCCCATGATGTCCTTCAGGTAAGGTAAGGAAATGACTGGAGACATTGCAGATGTGCAGGGATGTGCTTGCACCTGGGTTTGGATGCATGGAAGGAAAAGAAATTCCAATAGAAAGGCAAATGCTGCATTGTGAGTAGCAAACTGGAAAATTTGTTGCATTTAAATTCCATTTTTAAGAAATGGGCTTGAGAGAGAATGGAATAGAAAAATAAGGTGCCTGAATTTTTATTTTCTCATTAAACAGAGTTCTGGGCTTTTCATATTGTCCTTTCTTTCCTTTGAGAGCTTTTTGAGACTCAATGGAATTGCTTTGTAATTGGTTATGAAGTGGAAAGTGCCCCTCAAATGGTGAGATTTTGCCAGAAATAATACAGCCCCGTGGTCTAGGGTGAGCAGAGTAAGCTTTTGTAATTTCATCTCTTTTGTCTGCCTCTTGTTCTCCCCTCCCCAGCTCTAAAACACTGGGGTGGCAGGGGGAGCAGCATCTCCTTTGTTAGATTTATGTAACTGCTCAGGGAGGAACAGAACTTGCATAGGGGAAATCTCATTTGTCACTGGCGCTGCTTCTAAACTTGGACTTCTAAGACAGATGTGAGGAGGATGAACAAGACTCCAGGGAGGTTGAAATGTATTTTCTTAGGGATAATGGCAAGTCTTCCTCGAGAACTCTCTCGTTTCTGTGGACTGGATGCCCTTAAGCTGCTATCCTGACACCTCTCCCCATATTTCTGTCTTCCTGGTAATCAAAGCTGAAATGATTCTCAGAATTGCTACATTTAAATGAACTGCTTGCTGGTACTGTGATTCAAGGATGATTTTTTTAAATAGTAATTTTGAGGTTGAAGTCTATTCTGGGCTGGAGTGTAACACAGAATAAACTGCTGGCTACCCAAGTAAATTCTTGTTCATTATTTAAACATTTATTTGACTTTGGTGCTGTGGTTAAAATGAAGATAATCAGGTTTTAAAATCTGATTTAGAAAAAGGAAAATATTTTTTGGTATCGTTTGAAAGCAGACACAACATGAATAGATCCCTTTTATCAGGGATCCGTACCAAAGCAAAAAACTCACAAGCTGGTTTTTGACTCTGCTGCCATAAAAAGCAAATGCCACTGCTTGTTTAATGTTTTCTTGCTAATGAACCCAAATGTTGTGACCTGGGTCTGTGAATGTGCTTGATTTGTAATCAGCTTCATGTGACAAGCGGTACTGCTGCCTTTCTGGTTGTTTATTTTTGAAGGGATGTGATGCTTGAAATGGCTCTTTTCATCTCTGAGATGCTCCCAGCCACCGTGTGTGCTCTGCTAATGAGCCACGCTGCCCCTGCCTTTATGTTTGCTCACCGGCAGCCCCGCCAGTTTGATGTATGGAATAAAGCAGCTCGTTCCAGGCGGTGTTTAGGGGCCAAATTCATGGTCTGGGCGGGACTTGAAGGGGTGCACGGAGGAGATCTGATGGGTGGGAAGGATGCTGAAGTGATGCCGTGTGGTCTGGAGAGGGTAGGGAGGAGAGGAGAGGGGAAGATGATCTCTTTTGCATATGGACTGTAATAAATAGCCCCATGAACCTGCTGGTAATGAGGAAAACCCAGCTCTGAGAAAATCCTGGGCTTTAGTGTATCCACAGTGGGACGCTTACCAGGAGTGGGCAATCACGTGCTGCTTTACCCTCGAGTTCCTTGAGGAGCAAGTAATGTCAAACAGAAACGAGGTTTTCCTCAGTGTGTCTGGCCATGAAAGCTGTTCCCTCTTCGGAAGTGCAGCAAGCCCAGAAATCAGGAGATGAAAGTGCAGCCCTGTGAAGGATCTTGAGAGAGCAGTGCCTGCACAGGCTGCACTTGGGCGATGTTTAAGTTTGGTTTCCGCTGAGGAGGCAAGGGGAGATGGAGGCTCTGTGTGCAGGGGGGTTTATTTAAAGAGCAGCAGCCCAAATCTCATTTGAGGTGTGCTGCAGGATAGACCCGATTGTGGCATTAATAATGAAAACTCAGAGGTGATTGCTGGCAGAAAGCAACTCTGTGTGCCTCAAGAATTGCAGAAATTCACAGCAGCAGAAGCAAAAAAACTTGTTCAAGGCTCATGAATAGACATCAAGGATTCAATAAGCTAAAAGTGCCCCTTAAAAGGTGCTTAAGCTCCTAAGGGGGTTTTGCAGGGTCAGAAGGTTTTAATGATCATTTTCTACCAACCTGTTGAAGCTGTAAGTGACCTCGGGCTATGAATACCTCAAAACTGGACGCTTGTAAAAGCCAAAACTTTGTATTTTCAAATTCTTGCAAATAACCTGGAAGTGCAAAGAGAACAAGGCCGTTTGCCTTGGAAGAAGGTGGGCTCCTGTGAAGGGGGAGTTAAAAAGTGTTGGTGTGGGGACTTCCCTGGTTTAGATAAAGTAATGCACTTGGCAGAGCAAAGCTGAGCACCCTGGGGAGTGTAGAACCGTGTGTGCCAGCAGAGGATAAGCCACGAGCCGGTCCCTGCTGAGAGGATTTGGGAACGGCAAAAGAAACAAATTGCTGAGTCTGATGGTCCTGGGCCAAAGGCAAAGTCTGGGAAGAAGAAAGTAAAACTGCTTTTGGGGAAAGCCGTACAAACAGGTTGCAGCCAGGGCTCTGGGAATCCTTGACTTGCAGCCAGGCATTTCTAAAGGGGGTTTGCTGTATTTAGCAACCACTTCATGGCTGAGCTAGAGATTCACATGGGGAGGGGCTCGAGATAAAGTCCTAGAAAGGAGCTGTTCTCCGTCTTCAGAGAATGCTGAGAGTTAAACACGCCTGAAATCGAGGACAGTGTGCCTTAGCAGAAGAATTTGCTGAATGAATCAGCATGGATGATTGATAGATATGACTTGGCGTGTCGAGATGGTGAAGCTGTGAATGAATTCTTCATTGGAGGGGGTTCCTCTGCTCTGCACGGATGAGAGTTGCTCTTTGTGCCGTGCATTAACGTCTGTGAGGCTGGAGGCAGGAACAGGCAGGCGAACCCCTCACTTGTGAACAGCAGGACAGGGATAATCAAGGTTAAGTGCCATAAATGAGGTGGCTTATCCCAGGGGAAGCCTGGACTTCTCTGAGATGAGGAAAAGTTGTTGAAAGGCACATTTTTGTAGTGAGGATTGACAGGCTCACCACACTGAAGGAAATGAACCTGAACACTTGTCAGTGTTGGAAAAGGTGTTTCAAATATGACAGCAAACGATGTTTTTGCTCCCTCTTTTCCTCCTGGAGCCAGCTGTGAAATGTTTGAGAGGGGGAAGGATGTGTTTGCTTAGAGAGAATGATTGTTACTGGGCATGTTACCCTGAGTGCCAGTGTCCTACAGATGTGTCAGACAAAGCTGGGCTGTTAATGCAGATTTCTGCTCCATTTTCAACGTGTTCAGCACCCACTGCCTGCTGGGTGCTGCCTCGTGTGTTGAGCAAAGAGGATTTGCCCAAAATCTGAAATTTTTAAGGTCGCTGGAACTGATGGAGCTGTTCTTTGTCAGCATCAAAATGATGCCAACCAAGATTTCAGGTGAAGCAGCTTCCTTTTTCTCCCAGAAAGTAAAATTTATTGGCAAACAGTCAGCTTACTACATAGCCATCAAGGCCAGAGGAACGGGGTGTCTCCCAGCTCTAAAAAGAAAATTCTTTTTTCTTTTGTTTTAGTTTCTACGTCAGTAATACTCATCTGGAAAGCTTTTTATTCTTCTGTCAGAAAACATGCAGATAACAAAGAAGAGCTTCAACAACTTCATGTCTTAAAAGGCTTAAAATGCATGAAAAAACAAAGCATTTCTTGTTAATTAAAAGAAAACAAACACGAACACCAAGATGGAAAAATCAAATGGCCTGTGAAATTAAATAAATGAGAGAAAGTTTGAGAGGAGAAGGTGCCTGGCCAAAAAGCATAACCAGCATTGCAGATCTCAGTATTTTTAATGTGGCACAGTGTTCCCAGAGAAATGACTTGCAGGAGGTGTCATTGAGGGTTTTTCTGTCACCCTAGTGCTTGAAATCAGGCTGAACTGAGAAGTTTTATATATTTTATATTTGTGAAGGGCACCAACCCAGGGAAGGCTTTGCCTTCACGGTGTGCTCCTTGTGACACAGCACTCGCTCTGACACGGAGGAGGCTTTTTCCTGTGCGTTCCCCTCCTTTAGCACAACGACTGAAGAAGTTTTGTGCATTGATTGATTCCTCTACTCTGAGGTATTGATTTGGTTTGTGGAAAATGAACAAATAAAATCGAGTAGCGTTTGGTTTGGTGCAGACTGAAAATCATCTTTTCCAGGCTCTTGGTGATTAGATCACACTGGGCTTTTTTTTCTTTGCGCATCCTGCTCAGCCTGGCACTGAAAGCCCTTGTGACAGTTTGGCTGCAAGATCACAGTAAATGGCTCAGTTGTGTTGGAGCTTCTTTAAAACAAACAAAAATTTTCCTGTTCAGCAAAAAAGGACTGATACAGTGACCTGACCCTTTCTTCATCCTACCCATAAGAGGTGAAACTGACTCTTTTTTTAAGGCAAATCTAACTTTCAGTGTCCCAGATATTGATGGCTGTGAATTTATTTTTTGCCTTCTACACAAAAAAAAAACAACCCAACCAATCAGCAAAACGAAAATTCCTCACCCCCCAATGGAAAAAATCTAAAAAAAAGCCACTAAAACCCCCCAACAGACCCCTTGTATTTTTATTTTTGCTGTGAAGCTGGTTACTGTCATCACTTGAAATTGGGATTTTGATAAGAATTGCTGAACAGTCAGATGAATGATATTAATACCTTTCCATTTATGACATTGAATTTGGTAACTTGAAGGAATTCCACAAAAGCTGAAGAAGTCAAACTGAAACCCAAACCCTGCTCAGCCTGAAAAAGGGGAAATTTAGGTTTGATATGCAGAAGAAATTGTTCCCTGTGAGGGTGGGGAGGCCCTGGCACAGGGTGCCCAGAGAAGCTGTGGCTGCCCCTGGATCTCTGGAAGTGTCCAAGGCCAGGCTGGACAGGGCTTGGAGCAACCTGGGACAGTGGGAGGTGTCCCTGCCATGGCAGGGGGTGCCTGGGATGAGCTTTAAGATCTCTTCCAACCCAAACCATCCCTGGTTTTATGATTCTGTCTCTGGACACCTCTGAGGGCTGCAGGCATTTTGAACTCAGGTGTGAACAAATGGTTTCTTGCCCAGGAACGTGGTCATACAGCCCATACACCACGAGCCTTTTTGGACCCAAATTCTGGGGCCTGTGGCCTCTGAGAGAAGCTCAACACCCCCCGAGGCGAGGCGGCACACGGTGAGGCACCTGGGCTCTATTGACACAGCACCCGGTGAGGGTGGAAGCAGCACTTGGCTCCTGAAGGGCACAGCAGGACAAGGGAGAAATTGAGAATATTTTTATCCGGTGGAGAGCTGCACAGTGGTCAAAGCACTGAGAGCAACAAGAGCTCACACTGGAGAATCCTTTTGTGTCTGAGGGGTGAAGAGAACATTTAAATAACTTTGTTTGTTGACAGCGACAGAGTGGGAGCTGTGCCTCCTGCGTGACGCTTTCTCAGAGCAGAACACGGAGAGCACTGAGCAGCCCTTGAACCCAAAGGCCTTGGAATGCCCATGATCCACCTTAATGCTGTTCCCCAGGAGGCTTGGACAGCCAGTGCTGCTAACCTTGTGTCACCTGCTGGCTGCAGGTGGTGTTCCTGCCACCACGGTGCCATTTCTTTTATGCCTGCCCATTTGGAGCAAGAATTTGCAGTCGTTGTGTCAGACATGAATGGTTCTTCTTCTGCACCCTCAGCTGAATGAGCTCGATCTGTGTTGCTTCCTTGCTTCAGTGTGCTGCTATTGTAAGAGAACATTTTCAGGGGATTAAAGATTTATTATAGGAGCAGTTGATTTGGCTTTCACTATAACATTAAATGCTCTTATTCTGTTTTCTGTGAAATAATTTCTTTCCTTTTGTTGTCTCTGCTAAAAGTATTTCAACAACTTGGCAGAAGAATAAACAGATGTAGCTTCAATATAACTCAAAGTAACAAGATTTCTTTTTAAAATTAAGAGGAGAAAACAGGTGTGGGGGAAGCTTATTATTTAACACTTTGCTGCAATGATGAATTGCCTGGTTCCAATGTTTTTATTGCTGTTCGTGTGACATCAGCTTGCTTCCTCCAGTCATCAGATGAAGGAAAAATGAGGGTTTCTTGTGACTCACTCTGCTTCACGTAATAAAAAGAACTTTGGTTAATGTATTAGCATGGGAAAAAATAATGGATCTAAGGCAAGGATATGTTTTACTTGGAAGTTTTAGTCCTGAATACTTCTCTGTGGAACAGAGCTATTTCTCAGTTGTAAGCACAAATGTCAGCGCTCTGTTGTGTGGGTTAGCAGCTCCTTGTGCTGCCTCAACCCTGTTTGTCAGAAAACAATCGTTTTATTCAGCACTGTTGTACGAATGCTTGAGCTTCTGCGGGTAAAAGGTGGAGGGATGCAGATGTGATCCAAATCAAGAGCTTTCTTGCTAAACATGGCTGTTAACTTTGTCCTGACAACAGGAAAACTGCTAATGCCAGTGTCCTTGGTGCTTCGATCACTCTGCAGATTCAAGGAGCTCGCGGAAAGAGAAAAAGGAGTTATTACATCAGACAGAAATATACATCAGAAAAATATCGATGCTGGGGAGAAACCCCTGGTGAGCTGTTGGGCTGGAAAAGAGTTGTGTGTTCGCCTCTTATGCCCCATCAAGGCCGAAAGGAGCACAGGAATAACAATGCTCAGTGCTATTCCCATCTCCAAACGTTCCCCTGTCAAAATGCTGCCTCTGAACAGCCATAAATTCTGAGCTGTTTCCTGGGTGGTTGGTTGTGGTCCTGCTCCCTGTGGTTGCACTTTGATCTGCTCCTGGATCACGTGTGGTGTGTTAGGAGGAATCTTCCACATTTTTCAAGGTTACCTTTCTGTGATTTGTTTTACTGGGTTTTTTTAAGTCTGTGTCCGCAGGAGCAGGACTTCATTGTTACAGCAGTTTGTGGGTGAGCCAAACCATATTTGCGGAGAGTGCTTAGGATTTTTTTAAACTTAGTTTGGAAAAATTATTTATTAGCACAGCTTCCCCGAGGCAGACTGCATGGTGGATGAGCTCTTCATGCATGGATCCATCCTTGGGTGCCACAGATTTGGCAGGAACTCCTCACTGTGCTTTGGCACCTGCTGCTGCTTTGCATTCCTGGTGTGTGAGATGCAGGGACGGTGTTGGTAGCGCTGAAGGCACTCCTGTGGCAAATGCAGTGATGAGCTCTGGAGTGCCTGGTGACTCTGACAACCCATTTTCTCCTGAGCCCTTTGCTTCGTTCCAGATTGGGGAATTACATGGATTGATGGCTGCCAACAGGGTCTGCACGTGCTGTCCGTACCTGTGCGAAAAGGAAGGGGGGAGGTAGGGTACATCTGAAAACCGGGGTGGGAGGGCACTAAACAAGCCACGTGAGTGCATCTGATGGGGCTGTTGAGACAGATAAAGCTGCACTTTGTGCAAGCGTCTCTTGGTGTATTTTCTCTTTGTAGGGCTCTTCTAAGTGTTGCTAAACTGCTGTTTCCCTGCTATAAATTCCTGGAGTGAAAAGCAGAGAAGCAGGCAGAGCCACCTCTCCAAGAGACCCTGCAATTACATTTTTGATGACTCAAGGCTGGTGTTTGTCTTTTTGTTTGAGGCTGGCAGGAGCTGTGTAGCAGAAAGGCTTTTGAAGTTAATACCTAATTAAGATGGATGGAGAAGGTCACAGGCCCTGGTAGTGCCGTTGGTTCGGGCTGTTGGCTGCCTCAGGAAGATTTACAGGGAGCTGTTCTGCGCATCCAGGTTGGGAAACGTTATTTAAAAATCAAAGGGTTAAGAGAAGCCCTGAGTTCTGCACGCAGACAGAGAGCGCTGTTCGCCAGGTGGGAGAGCCAAGGCACTGAACTCACTTTCCTATCAGAACGTCCTTGTTTCTCTTCTCCTCTGATTAAACACAGCATAAGAGGGGCTGGATTCGCGTGGGGGAACTGGAGATGTTGGGGCTGCAGTCCCAGGGGTGGAATGGAGGCGCACCCAGGGTTTGGTTGTCAGGCTCCAGGTAGAGCTTTGGCTGATGGGTGATCTGTGCCACCCCAGCTGCATTCCTGCTGGGCCTCGTGGCAGCACAGCCCTGAGAACACCGTGTGAGCACCAAAACAAGGACTGGGACATGATTTTTAGCAAATTCCCAATCCTGAGCTGAGGTTGGTCTTTCCGTGTATGAGCAGCCACTGAAAAACGGAGTGAAAGCCAGAAAGAAAGTGAACCTCAGACCACAAGGGGAAAGGGAAACAAGAGGCAAAGTTTTGGATAACACTAAATTAGTCAACACTTTTCAGAGCCAGCTCTGTTCAGTGTGGATTTGAGACACTGAGAGATACTGAGACTGTTTGACCTCTATCTTACAATAACAACAAGTGAACAAGACAGCCAGACCAGTTCCTAAAGGGATGATGTGTTTTGTGTGACTAAAACAGACATGGACTAATGAGTGCCTGAGTTAGGGAATTCCCACTGCTGTTAGACTGGATGTAGAAAAGCAAATTAAAGTGTAGCCTATTTAAGTCTGCTGTGTGCACCTCTGAGCTTTTGGAGAGCAAAAGTCTTCCCCGTCTTCTTTCTGAATTGAGTCCCAGATTGGTTATGTTTGCAGCCTTACTGCTCTTTATTTGCCTCCTCTGCTCAGCCAGCTGAAATCTTTTCAAGCCTTAGATGAGGTGTTACTTCTAAATTACAGAAATGTGGCCTGAAGGGGGAAAGCTAGAAGGAGGTGGTGCTGTTAGGTAAGCCATAATTTACTGTAGTCACGCAGGCCCCAGTAAATGTTTTGTACCACTAGAAAATCCAGGATATCTGGTGAGAAAACACTGCTGGATAATGACAATACAAAGCTAGCTTCATCCTGGATAATTCCTTTCAGCTGAAGGCGAGGTCTCATTGATGCTTGCTGAAGAATAAAAGCACTTTTCAGACGAGCACTGCTAACCCAGATTCAAACCTCCTTTGCACAGGATGGCTTGGTCATGCCAGAGGGATAGAAGGCATATCTAGGTCTGGTGGTGGGCGGGATGGCACATTGGATCAGAGAGAAAACCCCCCAACTTCTCCACACAACTCCATTTGTTCCAGCTACAACCTTGCTTCTTCGTGTCAGTTTGTTATTGCTGCCTCCTACACGTTCCTTAGCACATTGGCCCTGCCGTGGTCTCTCCTGCTGCTTCGCAGAATTGGAAAAATATCTCCCCGTGCCTGCAGTCAGAGTGTGTGGTTAAACAGGGGGGCTTTGGAGGTGTGTTTGTGGAGACCTTTATGAAAGATGGCTGGTTTAACTGTGTGAGGGTGTGTGGGGATTCTGATTGGCCTTTGCACCAGCTCAGCCAGTTCAGAATGGGTGTATTATGTAGATAATTTCAATTAAATTTAATTCTTCTTGCTGTCTATGAAAATGGTTGCCGCAGCAAAAAGCCAAGATTTGTTTATTGTATATATTTCTCTTTAAAGGCTAATGAAGAATTCCTCCAGTAGTAATGAAAGAAAAAATGGAAAAGAGTGCTAATACAGGTTCAATAATGTTGTAAGTATACTGTTACCAATTTTGGAGGAATTTCAGCTAGGATTAAATTAGTCCCTTTGTTTTACTTAGTCCAGCAGCACCTTGGATTAATTACAGGGAGAGAAATTGCGATTTTACTATGCTAGAAGAGATTGTTAAATATCCAGATCAGTAGAGCACCAGAGCAGAGAAAAGTGGAGAATTAAAACCTGAGCATTTGGATATCCATTAGTGATGCATCTTTTCTTTAGTTTTTTTGAGGCCTTTTTTAGGAATGGGAATTCAGCCTTGAACGGCACGGAAAAAAGGTCCCTGAGCTAATGGCATTAATGGTTTGGTGTGTTGAAAATCCATGGCACAGGCCAGCGACAGTTTGGAGACAGATATTGTAAAGGAAATACTTCCAGCAGAGACGGGGATTTCCTCCTGTGTCAAGCCCTGGGAAGCAGCGCTGGGGCTTTCTGTGCGTGACTGATTTTTGCTGAGCAGACCACCTTGCTTTGCATCAGTGCTGCAGATGAGTGGGAGAGGGATGTGTGTAGGGACTTGGGGAATGTATTGCCCTGTGTATTGAGAATGGGGATGCTGCCAGGAGGGTGGGCAGGGAGGAGGAGGACCTTTGGGATCATCACCCAGGGAATATGTTGGTTTTCCGATAGCTGTTTTGGGGGATGGATCATTGTTGCCTCCATCTGCTACGCTGAATGCTCAGCTCTTGCCCTATATTTTTCCCTCCCTTTCCCCATGAGTGCTGCTGATTCATTTGGGGAGCAGGGAGCCACACATACGTCAGCACTCGGGAAAGGCCGTGGGAGTGTTTGTGCTGAGATTTCCTTTGGACACGGAGCCCTCCAGGTGAAGCTGTTGGCAGCTCGCAGAGGAGTGACAGCCCCTCCTCTGGCCCATATCCCGCTCCTCCTTTTCCATCTCTCATGGCACACACACACTGCCCCTCTGTACATTCACTCAGTGCATTCCTTAGGCCCTGAGTTAATGAATTCATATTGGAAATTAATCTCAGATGAACCATGGTCATTGGAGGTGGGTATTAAACATTCGGTGATGAGCTCTGGCGAGCTGCAGAGAAGTGATGTCTGTCAGGGTGTTGCTGCACTGTAAACTTTGCAGGGTGTATCTGTGAGCGAATGCTGAGGTGGAGAGAATTGTTTGTTTGTTCTGAGATGAGTCTGGATGTGGTAGGGTCAGGCCGCCAGAGAAGTGTCTGGGGGTGACTGAGAACATGGAGAAATAAAATAGGCCGTGAAGAAGAAACAGAACGAGGGGATATTTAAGGGCTAAGGGACAGAGGAATTTAAGGGACAAGACAGAAAAGGAGTTTAAAAATGTGCGAGGAAGAAGAGCGGAGGGGAAAGTGTTTTGGAGCAAAAATAACATTAGCTGAATTGCTTAAGAATTAAAAATTAAGTGGAATAATGGAAGAAGATGCTCTAAAACAAAGCAGTTGTGAGACTGAGGAGGTTGTTACCACAAATACTGCACAAAGACAGGCATGGAGGGCTTAGGACTCGGGAAGATGTTTTTTTGGCAAGAATTTTCCTTAAATTTCATCTCGTGTGTGTGTAATATTTCCCATGAGGGTGATGAAATCTGTATGTTCCCAGGCTGAGGAGTCTCTTGAGGACTTTGGCATTGCAATCCCTGGTGAGGGAGAAGGCAAAGCTCCGTGTCCCAGCTCCCCAGTGCCTTCATGTGTGTCAGAGCTTCCTGGGGAGCCCCAGCACTGGGGACCTCGGCTGTGGGGGCAGCAGGAGCTGTGTGGCTGAGGCTGCTTTTCTCTCTTGCTGCTGTCATGGACTTTGGGCTGCCTGGAGGAGAGTTCCTGAAGTTTTCAGGCTGCTTTAGAGAAAATGTATAATTTTTCAGCTGTTCCAGTGTAGCTGTCCAATGGCCTCGTGTTGAGCAATGGGATAACATGGTTTTGGGGTCATCATTCTTGAGACTCACCCTGGCCTTTAGATCTCTTCCTCTGCTTGTTCAGTCCTGTTTTAAACTGTTATTATTAATCAGGTTATTCCTTGGGAGGAGATATTTGTCGCCTCTGTGTAGTCTTTTGCAGTGATTTTATAGTTGTAGCAGAAATGTTGTTTTTCACATTTGGTCAGAGGATACCACATTGTCACGATCCTCTGCTTAACACCCCTACAACCGGGCATAAATGAGATGTGAATTGCTAATATTTATTAGTGTGCTCCACTACAAAGTACTCTATAGCCTTTCTATCATACATTTCAAATGATTCCACTTCAACCAAACAAATTGTCCTGGCTTAATTTCCAAGAAATCATTGTCAAAATTGCCGAAGCAGTTCAGTTCTAAAGCACATATTTATACTGAGCTGCACAAAGCACACCACCGAGTGAGATTACAAATGGGAGAGAGGAAAGTTTAATCAGCAATGAGATTAAATTTGAAAATGTGGAGTGTTAGTGATTGCTGCTGAGGCTCAGGCAGGGTGTAAAGTCATAGATTTTTCTTAGCAGGGCTCAGAATAGCTCACTTGAGGAAGCTGAAGAGCACATATGCCCTGGTGCTGACAGCGGGAGAATGCGGTGGTGGCCTCAGAGCAGGGAGGTTTATTTGGAGCAGGTTGCTGCAATGTTGGTGTTGTGGAACGAAACCAAGGCAGGAGAAAGACAAGGCTTTGGAATTGTTTCCCTTGTGCCGAGTGGAGACAGGAGACAGGAAAGAAATGAATGGGTTTGAGCTGGGGCTTTGCGTCGTGTGACCTGATGGCACCCAGCACCTCTGAGGGAACTGCTGAGGGCAGCCTGCTTGTCTGGAGGTTTTGGGCAAGCTCTGTGTATTTGAGCAGAGGGGCTTGCAGGTGAAGTTCGACAGGAGGTTTGAAAGGTGGCATTTCTCCAGCTGCTCCAAGAGTGCCCTGTTTGTGCCATTCCCCGTGGCCCTTCTCGTGCCATTTCTTGTGGCTTCTTTTCGTGCCGTTCCTCAAGGCCCTTTTGTGCCGTTCCTTACTCCGTTACAGCTGGGTGGAGTGGCCTTGATCTGAACTGTAAAATATTTGTAGAAATACATTATATTTGTATCCAGAGCTGGTGTCCTGCACATCCTGGCTACTCTCTGAAGTAGCACTGGTGAAGTGTTTGGAGGAGCAGGAGGAGACAATACTGCACACATTCTGTGTTGTCTGAACCTATTTTTCAGGAAAACCTACACTTGGCACAACTTCACTCTTTCTGTATCGCAGGATGAACATTTCATGTTGATCATTTCAGCTGTAGGAGGAATTGTGAATCTCAAAATGGGATATTTTGCCTTGAAGAATTTTTTTTTTAATTTGAACGCTTTGGTTTTTTTCTTTCAAGTCGTCTCTTGAACACCTCTAAACAGGAAAGAATTGGTACAAACCTGCTGTTGTTGCCTCTTTCCCCCTACAGAAAGCTGCAAAAAATCCCCTAATTGAGAACTGAGCAGATCCCGGCCCCCAACACTCACGAAGATTATGTTCTGGCTTATAGTCACTACAGGGAGAAGCAAGGCGTAGCAGCAACTTCTTTTATTACAGATGAGCCAGGATGTGCTCAGTAATCTCCCAGCCCTGTATTAAATCCGGGACACCTCTCCAAATTGCAGGCTGACGAGAAGTGCAGCCCAGGAGCAGCGTTAATGTTGTTTTGATGTGTAACACAGGCTACAGCAGCTGCTTCTAAACTGCTCGTGTTCCCTGCACTCTGAAGAGCACATCTTCTGGCCACCAAGGGGGTCCTGCTTTTCCTTATTTATTTTTTATTAAGCATTAATGAGACAATTTAAGCCTTGCACTTCTGTGACCAGTTATTTCTCAGCTCTGTTCGTGCTACCTTCTATTTTTTCTTGCAGCTCTTCAGTTTTGTGTTTCCTTCTGAAGTTTGTTCATAATAATTCTTTCTCGCTGATGCATATTTTCAGCGTACAAGGGGTGCAAACTGAAGGTGATATTTGGGTTTAAAAGGTCACGGCCCTCATTTAAGGGATCTTCTAAGTAGCACCAAGTACTGCTGACCCTTCTTGGTGCATACTTGCTTTGAGGGGAGAATGGAGAGGGATCTGTTCTTTGGTGGACAATTTCCTCATGGAAAACTGACCCAGAAGTGCCAAATGGGACCAGCATAAAAATGGCATAAATCATAGAAGGGACCTTGATCACTCACCAGGGTTAACACATCAGGGACGACAAATTCTGTGGAGCTATGTAAGGAGTGATGATAAATAATCCATCTAAGGGACACGTCCTACCTTAAATTTTGTCATTCAAATTTGTGCTGCTTTTGAATTATGTGTAAAGTTGTCTGAATATATATTGGGTAAAGGTGTTTGTCCTGGCAATGGGGTGGAACATCCCAGGACCTGGGAAAAAAAAAACTTTGGTTCACTTTCATGCTCGTGTTTGGTATCTTGAAGGGTGGGGTTACAGTTAATGGTGCTGGATTTGTGGCTGCAGGTGGGATTTCATGCTCGGTTACTGTGGCTGTGTTTAAAGAACTAGAAAACTGTAGAGGCTGGAGGCTGGGTTCTCAGCAGCTCTGGCTGCTTGTGATGCCCATGATGTTGTGCTTAATTGGTGAAGAAAAGGTCAGGAATGTGTTATAATAAAAAAATCTCAATGTTTTGCATGGAGGTAGCACCAGTTTTCTGAAATGTTTCCCTTTTGCAAATATTGTGTAAGCTGATCTTCATAATTTTTTTAAAAATTGCAAAGCGAAAACCCCACAAAACTTCCTGATGTGCAAGCACCTGATTGACGAACTCACTTCATATTCTGATTTTACTTAATTCAGTTCAGTGTCAATCAGCCACAAATTAGATTTCACAGCTGCTGTTAAGAGCAAGTGTTGTGTTTTGGTCTTTAAAAAGCTGGACAAGCTTTAAAAACCTTTACTGACTTTCAGTGTGGCCGTGGTAAAATTGGACCAAGGAATTATATTGTCACTTCTGCCTAATATAGAATTATTAAAGCCATAAAGAGAGGAGCCGAGCTGCAGGCCAATACATCATGGGATAGACTTTGTGTCAGGCTACTGGGGGAATGCTGCTGGTAGAGGACAGGGCAACAGCGTTCCCTCAGAAGGAAACAAATTGGACAAAGTGGCAGAAAACCGGGCAAGCATTAAAGAGTGGCCCCCAATTAGGGCAGAGTTCTGGTGATTCTGAGCGAAGGGGGAACCGGCAGGCGCAGCACAAGCCACGGGAAAGGGAGGAATGCGTTGATGAAATGAAAACTTTGTGCTGCGGAGAAATCCGCGAGCATCCCAGAGGGGCCCATTAGGCAGTAAACACCACATGTGGTCCTGCCCTGGAGTGGCCGTGGGAACTGGGGGATGGATAACACACACGGGGTGTTGAGCTGCTTGATAGTGTGCCCTTAAGTGTAATGATTGCTGCAGAGCTAAAGTGCCACGCATAAAACAGGCTCTGATGCACTGAATACATTTTCCGTGTAGCTCTAAAGGGGTGGTTTTGTCTGTGTGTAATGAGAAAATAAAAATGTCAAGAAAGATTTGAAGTGCTGCTGCTTCTTGGGAAAATGATTAACTTTGCGTTGACTGAAGGGAGAGTTCCTCACCTGCCTGAGCCTGGATCCTCTCCTTGGTTTGATGTGGTGCCTTCCAGGAGCTACAGAGCAGCAAGGTTCACATTAATCTGCAACCTGAACTGGGGCTTTCGCACCAGGAGTGAGCCTGAGTCGTGATAGGGAGGGTTTGAAATCGCTGGGCTGCACGTGGGTGAACAGAGCCATTAAAGCACGGCTTTTTGTTGTGCTGCAAGCATCCTACCAAGGACACTTATTCAATTATTTTCTTTCCACTCTCCCCCAGGAGCATGGATACAAAGGAGACAAAGACTGAAGAGTGAGACTATAATTTTGTGGCGTTACAAGGAGTCTTACTTTATTCAGTTCTTTGCTTCTTCCTCCTCAATATTGTTTCACACCGCTTTCAAGTTGGTGCTTTAGCTCCTCGCAGAAAGGGCGACCTGGGTGAGCTGTGTGTGGTGTCAGTTAAATGTGGCAATCAGCAAGCAGCAGACTCTGTAAAGAGATGAAAAACTTGCCTGTGGACACCAAGTTTGTGAAATATCTTTACATGAATAAAATAGCACTCGGATCTGAAGAGCTTTATCAAGCATTGGGGAAATTATCCTTATTCCACTCATCAGGGACTGGTGACAGACAAGAGCAGCCTGACAGCTGCTGGGGAGGCTGTGTGTGACCAATCCAGCCCAGTCCTGTAGGCAGGAAACTGCATATGGGGACATTTGAAGACCCCAGAGGAAGTCTGTTAGGATTTCAGCCTATGAAGCAGTGTGACACTTGGTCATTCTGCCTGTAAAGGAAACGGTGCCAAGCAGATCCTGTGGAGGTTTGAACTTGTAGCCCCACCAAGGGCGCTATTTAGAAACGAGTCCGTCTGACCAAAGAGCAAACACGAGGGGAGCCAGCTCGGTGTGAGTTACCACCCGGATCCCACGGTGGGTTTGTGACGGAAGGTTCTCGCTGGTTTCTGTCAGCCAGCCAGAAATGGATTATTCTGGAGGAACAAGAGACAGACCCCGGGCTTTTGTCAGCTGCAGAGCTGCTTTTCTCTGGTTGGCAGCCAGCAGCTTGCTGTGCCACTCTCCTGTTGCTCGGCTGGGGTTCCTCAGACAAATTAAACAGCAGAGATGATGGGGAGAGAAGTGGCAGCAGCACTGGAAGAAGATGCCCCTCAGATTCACATTTGCTTGGTGAACCAGAAGATCCTGCGGAGTCTGCTGGGGATGGAAGTGCCAGTGCTCAGCTCTGCCATGACATGAGATGCACCCGCTCCCTTCTCTGTTATGACTAAAGTGGGAGCTGGGCTGTGTTCCAGACCCGTAGCCTGTGGCATTGGGCTGAGGAGATAAGAATTCGCAGAAATGTAGAGCACCATAAAGGGTACGAGAGAAATTGAAATGACAAAGTTCTTACAGTAGAACTTCCAGAACTGGAAGCGTTTCAAACTGTTTCGTCCTCCCAGATAAACGCAGTCAGCTTTCATGCTCCCTTCTTATCTTCCCCAGCCATGTATGCAATTATCAAAAGTGTTTGTTGAAAACCCCGCCTCGGTTGGGTTTTCTGTCCTGTGAGAAATCCTTCCAGCCAAGCTGAACGTGCACACGGGCGTTATCTCCCGGGGGTTTTATGTCTTCTGTCTCCGTAGCTCAAAAACCGGCTGTGGATGGAGCAAGGTTTGGTGTTTCCAGGCGGGCCATGGTCAGTGTAGGTCCTCAAAACCCACGTGGTTGGTCTGAAAAATGAAGATATCGCTTGTTTGCAAGTGCCTGATGCAGAACTTTGCATGTGTGAAGTGTTTTGGAGGCATTCTATCCTGCTAGAGAACAGCTTGGGTGCTGAAATACAGCTACTACTTCACTGGCAGAGCTTTCTGATGCATGAGGAAAACTAAGACGAGCTGGGAAAACATCTCTATCACCCTCCTGTGATCCTCCTCCCTCCATGCTTGCTTTTTGTGGAGTTGTTCTGTCTTTTGGAGTAAGTTGGCAGCATTATGGGGAAGGAAGTGGCACTGGGCATGGAGAATCCATGAATCCTTCAGTGGGGCCCTTGTGACTTCCGCAGGGAGGAGGATTTCACTGCTCCCCAGTCACAGAAGGTGCTGTTTGGCTGTGTTACCGTGCTACTCGTGGTGCTCACGATCCAAGCCTGTAGGTTTTTTTACTCTTTTAAAGCCATCAGTTGTTCTCCTCTGCCAAGGGAAACGTTGTTTGACTTCTAATGCCATTGAAAATGGCCTTGGTGTCATTTGTCACAGTTTCAAAGGAGCACTGCTGATCAGCACCCCGTTCCTTCATAATAAACGTGTCTGAACAGCAGAAGGGGCACGAGCAAGGTGTGATCTTGGCCCTATCACCATGAGTTATAATTCTCATTTCTTCCTCCCCTTCCTAGAAAGCAGGGTTGTTGCTCACAACCAGAATTTGGGGATGTTTCTCTGGAATGTGCTCGAATTTCCATTACAATCCTTTTTCACCACTGCTTTTCTTGTTCTTGGTGCTGCGGATTAGAGGAGCTCGGGAGTAAATGTGCTCATGTGTGCGTGTCTGGTCTCCAGCCCTACTCGTGCTCCTCTGCTCGCAGAAGAAAAGGGAGAGGATGATGTATAAATCTGCCAGATCAGGCTGATCTGACGGATGTCATCCGGCTGACAGGGCTCTTTATGACAATTCAATAGCTGGAATGGATTCAGTAAATTTTCCGAGCCCTCTGGTTCGGAATGCATTCCGCACTCCTCTCTTGCTGGCCTCGGGCGTTGTGGCACCCACAGCCGGGGGAAGCCTGTGCAGCTCTGGAGTTGTCATTCCATGGTGCTGGGATTCACATCACCAGGTGTAAGTGGTGCTGTCTGTGAGAAACACAATGCAATTTTTGGCTTTTATGCCACGATAGGAATAAATCCAATGCTCATAAAGACTGCTGCATTTCACATGCCCTGCTTTATTTAATGTATGCATGCACGCTGGTGTGTGTTTTTCCATTGCACTGCAGGATGCTACAGGAGGACTCTGCCTTATTTTAGTCTCCAGCAGTAAAATAATCACACCAGCTTCGTTAGGAAAGGCTCATTATTTTTTTGGAGTATTTATTTTTTATATTTGTTTTGGAGTTATTATTTTTTGGTTTATTTTTTTTGGAGTGAGGGTGCAAAGGGGATGAGGAGGAGTGGGAGGGTGAAACAACACTGGCACTTCTGAGTGAATGGATGGCAATAAATGAATGTGATACTTTTCCTACTGACATTCAGTGATGCTTTGAAGACAGCAGGAGGCTTTGCTTTGAATCCTGAGCATATCAAAATTAGATAATTTAAATTTTATTTCTCTTTTTGCCTCCAAATATACCTTATCCTCGAGCAGTTTTTATTAAAGATGCTAATTGCCCAGACCCTGACTAATGCAGCCTGCACTGTGCTGCTGGGTTATTCTCCCATGCATCTTCTGAAGCTGGGCAAGGCAGAAATTAAAGCAGAAGATGTAAGAACTCTTTTAGTGCTTTAACACTGCAAACGCCATTGCGAGGGTCATTCAGCCTGGAGCCATGGCACCCATGGCCAGCCTGCACCCAACTCCATTCCCCGTTAGCACATCTGAACCAACAGTGGGGTGGAAAAAATTCTCCTGCATATCAAGGAGCGGGCCACAAGTTGCTTCGTTCTGTGTCCTTAACCCGTGTGATCTTGGCCCTGTCCTGACAGATCATAATTCTCATTTCACACTCTCTCAATTTACACACAGAATCATGTAGATGTGCAGGTCTGAACTGGGTCACACTGTGCTGGTGTGATGGAGCAGCTTCATTAATGACACAATTAAACGGCAGAGTGTGGAGCAGCTGCCCTGCAGATGATGGCTGTGCATTTGTGCCCTTCAAATGCGTGGGGGATGCTGCCTCCACCCCTGCTCGTGTTGCATCTTGGATAAAAGGGACTTGAAAGTCTCAGTGACAGCCTGCTGCACTCTTCCTCCTTTGTCGCTTTAAGGCAGTCTTCGGTTTCTCCTTTTAATTTTCTTGCATAATTCTAATGTCTTAAAATATCAACTTCCTAATGACTTTTTTTTTCCTCCAACCAAACCGTATTTCCCTCTAACCATTTAAAAAATCCTCATACTTGTCAGATTTATCTGTTTCAAGTATTTAGATGCCTCTTTAATACATTAACTCTTTGGCCATTTTCTTTTATGTTTCCTTCACTGGTGAGGAAAGAAACTATAGATTCTATTTTTTTTTTTTTTTTCCATGCTAAAAGAAGTCTATGGGGCAGCACTGTTTGTGCTGGATAAGAGCCTGGGAATCTTAACTGCTTTCTTCACAGACTGTAAGCACAACTAACTTAATGTCTCTTTATGGATTACATTGAGTTGTAGCTCTTCAGTGTTCCTGATGCTTATTTAGATGATTTTTTTTTAAGGATGCCGAAAGATTCCGTGCCATGCACTATATATTTTCATTGTCCTTATAATTTATATTTTAATGTACTTTTGCTTTTTATAAGCTCTGCCAGTTTAACTGATGACTTATCTTGGTGCCTTTTATATGGGGAAAATAATTAAAGATACAGCAGCTCTGAGGGAGCCCACAGAGCCTTGTCCAGGTTTCCCAGGCAGATTTCTTTCCCTGCTCCCTCGATTCACTCCAGCACTACTGTTTTTACTGTTGTACCCCTCAAATCTTGTCCTTGCTGACTGTTCCTGTGCTGGCATAGGGGAGACCTGGGAGAAGCAAAAGTGCAGCTCCCAGTACTGGGTTTTCCAGAAGGAACAACTCACTCTGGAAGGACCCTGTTTGCCCTTTTCGGCAGGACTGAAGTGTGAATCCATCACTGAGGATTCAATCAGATCAGCCTCATCTCGAGTGGGAGCTCAGGAAGTCAGCAAAACTTAGGGTGGCTGAGGTTTATCCAAGCATAATTGCCCGCCTTATCCTCCTCTGATTCGATAGTTTAGGGAACATCTTTCAAGTGTCAGGACAAGATAAGCGGTTTTAAAGGAGTGCCCCTCAATTTGCTGCCCTCGGGCGCAGCTCTGGGAACGAGAAGGTTTGAAGTGAGTGCTTTCATTCACAGAGCAGCTCTGCTCTGGATGCAGGGGGTGGTAAGGGTGTCTGAAATGCAGATTTTTCAGAGGAAATGGGATCAGTCAAGCACTGACCGAGGTGTAAATTCGCTTCCTAGAGCAACTGGTAATGTAAATCGGCTTTCCTAAGCCAATTACTGCTAATTTGGGTGCCTTAAATGTCTTATGGCAAGCAGAACTTCTTGTACCCCCGGTGAGGTGAGTAGCTATTCAAAGAGTAGTGGATTTTTATGGGGGCCTAAAGGAATTCAGAAATACCGCTTTTTTGTCCTGACTACGCACTGAAGTGCATCATATTCATGAATGCTGAGCTGCCACAGGGACTCTTCTCATAGTTGTCACTAATTTGCCATTTATTTTAACTTATATGTTCTGTAACCTCTTGCAGTAGCAGTGCCTGTGATAACGGGCAGGTTAAACTGCGCTCTAGAGATGAATTTGAAATTCTCTTTGGATCTGGAGAGCTCTCCAAAGCACCGGTTGGAAACCCCTGCGTGCAGCACCCCACAGATTGTCCATCACCGCTGATTCCAGCTCTGCTGAAAGCAGGGGCCTTACAGGCACAGGCTCAGGTGTTTTCACGCTGTTTTTGGAGGGCCTTTAGGAATGAATAAAGTCTTTGCAGGTCAGTCCTGGCATTCTGGGAACTTCCTTCAGCAGTGCAAGCGGTGGGATCTTGCCACCTGACATTCGTGACTTGCTTCTACCTGGAGCTTGGTTTGTGCAACATCGCAGCTGAAGGCTGAGAGAGAGAGAGGGAGGAATGATTGATCAAGGCTAAATTCTGGTGAGAGCAGCTTGCGTTCTGCCAAAACGTACTCCTCAAATTGCAATCTCTTTCCTCAGTCCTGGTTTGAATAGAGGGAATTTGGAGAACAAAGGCACATGAGTAGATATCTCTGTGCTTATTCAGGGCTTGCAATTTATCCGAGCCTTTCAGATGAAAGATGTAATGAAAGACTCCAAGTGCCAAGTAAAATAAAACAAGACCTGCCTGGAAGATGGAACAGACCTAAGTGAGCTAAACACTCTCTGCTGAAGCCCTCAGGACGGATCCTCAGCTCCCAGAAGGCTGAGCTGGCTTTGGGGGAGATGGGCCAGGGGGAGCAGAGCTGTGCAGGCTCTGCAGGGAGCCGGGTGAGCGTGGAGGAGCGAGCTTTGATCTGCCCATTGCTCCTTATCGCCTGCCTCTTCCCACTGGGCCGGGACCGGCTGGATAAAACCCGCCCTCATGAAGGTGTGGAGATGGCAGGGGCTCCTTTTTGCTCTGCTCCTGACAAAGCTGCACGCTGGGCACAGGAAGGCAAAGGGGGATGTGTTTACAAACTGCGGCAGAGGAGAGAATAGCAGGATCTTTGAATTCTGGGTATGGGTTTAATTTCTCAAGACAAGCTTATCTAGGAATGATTTTTGCTCAAGATGATCCCATGCTGTCATTTCTGTGGCACTGCTTCAGTAGAGAAGTCTCTTTATCAATTCATTAGCAGGCCTTGTTTAAGAGCTCAGCCCTGTGAGTTTGGCCTTCAGCATCCCCAATGGCCATTTCACTCTGCTGCCTGTGGTGTAACTTTTTTTTAAGGGTGATGGAAATAACATTGCTGAGGTTTTGTGGTTTCCTTTATTTTTTTTTTTTTTCCTCTCCTCTCACTGTGGTTGGGCAGAGGAGAAAACTTGCCAAGTTTTTCAGCTTGTCTGATTTAGCCTTGCAGACATTGCTTCTTGTTATGCTGTTCTCTATTACATTCAGAAGCTCTTTAGGAGCCGGTATCTTATCCCCAAGGACACACTTGTAATCAAGTCCCTTTCAATCTTTTTGATAAAATAACCAGAGTGATCTCTTGCCTACTCTCTGTTGTGAGACACTTTCAGGGCCTAAAACAAATATTCTGATGCTTTCCATAGCATCTTGATTTCCTTTTGTGCTTTTTTCAACATTGTCAGTGAATGTGAACGTTGGTTTTAAACATCCGGTATCACACCCTGTTCTGTCATATGCAGTGGTGGGAATAAAATTAATTTAAATTAAAAATTCCGCAGGTCATTAGTGCTTTATTACTGGTTTTGTGTTTTATTACTGGTATTGTTACCGAGCGGTATGAACTATTAATCCCTCTTGACTTCTCTCCTCACCAGAATTTCCCTTTCCACAGGTATTCCTGCCCTTTCTGCCTGGAATTGCACTGAAATACCTTTTGTGGGATTGGATGTGTCCCTGGGGAAGCCCTCCAGGCTGCTGGGTGGGACAAACCTTCCTGCTCAGCATCTCCCAGGTCACCAAACTCTCGTCGATCCAGGTGTTGAGGTTTACCCCAGGCTGTTGATCAGTGTGGCATCTGATACCTGGACTGTTCCTTGCCGGACAACTCCTGGCAGAACTCTGACCACAGCTCCTGACAACCACTGGGGAGCAATCAACTCCCTATTGCTTGCTCTGTTTTAATTTCCTTATCGCTTCCAGTATCTATTAGGGAATTATTATTAAAGCTCTCAAAACCTGACATCTGTCAAGGTCAGCTTGTTAAAGGGGAATCAACCCAACCTTCCATGAATCTCAGTCCCATCATTTTCCCCCAGTTACACGGTTAGACGCAATTTTTTTCCTTTTTCCCCTAAGATTTAGCCCAGAGCAAACCAGTTCTCGTGCAGCTGAATCATTTCCCTTGCCTTACATGGATTTTGGTATGATGTTATCAGTCTTCAGAGATGTATTAAAATTAGCACCAGCATGTCATCCATGTCCCAGGGTGCTTTCAGCGAGTTCCTGTTGTTATCCTTTGAGTTGCTCTTGATTGCAGCTGCAGCATGAAGTACTTTGTCTTTCTCGAGTGATACAAGTATATCCTCCTCCTTAGCTCAAAATGTAAACCAGACATATTTACTGAACTTTCCTGCCATTATTAATAATTTTGCCCTTCTTCTGCAGCAACGGGCCTATGCCAACGATAAAAATCTCATTACGCTTTGCAACAACAACTCTTCATCACACTTAGCCCTTCTGCTGTGGATGTTCCCTGGTGCCTTTTGATCGTTCTCTCAGTTATTCACATTTTATAGTCTGGTGTCCACTGGCTGTCCTCCATTATTTTGGAATGGTCTCTCAGTTTGCCATCTCCTGCTGTGAGGAATGTTGGCTCCGCGTTAACCCTGTCAGAGGTGGAAAGGATAAACCTGCTCAGACAACTGAGCATTGGTGCAGCTCTGTGAGTGACCTGTGAGCCACTTGTGATTTAGCCACTAAAATCTGATGCTTATTTTAGAGCAAATCAACTTTTATAAAGTTCTTTTTTTTTTTTTCCTAGTGTCACCTAAGGGAATAAATTTTAAATTCACTGGGATTTATTAAAAGCTTAATGCTACCTTGGAGCCTCTTTAAACTCCCAGCCTGATTTCTTTTTTCTAAGTGTCATGAATATATGTGTAAGTGCTCTTGACTTTCTAGGAGAAAGCGCCTCTGGTATCTCTCACAAAATTGCAACAAGGCAATTCCAGGAATTGTTAGATTATGGTGTTGAAGTGGAATTTTGTATCACCCAACCCCACAAGGCACAAAATGTGTGCAAGACAGAACTGGATTGTGTTCTAGGCTTGATGCTGTGTGATTCTGATTTTTAGGGACATGGTTATTTAGGATTTGGAGGGGAAAGGATGGCAGATATTGCAGGGAGCTCAGGTCGTACCAGCTTGTGATCACTGGGAGTGCTCAATTTGATGTTCTCGCTGAGTGAACTGGATTTTTATAAACTTTGCTATGGTTGTGCCCTCAAGTTCAGAGGAAATCTTGTCTGTTTATCTGCAGAGGGAAGCAGAGCTGAAGACTTGTGCCTTGTAGGAGCTGTTTTGCTGCTGTATGACACGGACAGTGAAATTTAATCTTTGCCTTGCCTAAGCTTTAAGACTAAAAATAGTTCACCTGTCATGTAAGGGAAACTTCAACAGCATTAACCAGGACTTGGGGAAGGCTGGGAGATTATAATGGGAGTGTGATGTACATGGAAGTGGGGAACTACATAACCTGCATTTCATTTTTGCCCCCATTTCCCCAGTGGCAGGTCTGTTTAGAGGGCTAAGGAAGGGGAAATCTGTTTCTGGCCCAGGCAATAAGGGTGAGCTGAAATACTTCCTAACTTGAACAGGTATTGCAATTAGTAAACCCTTCCCATGTGAGGTTTCCCTGATTACAGAGGTTTCGGAAGTCGTGCTTTTGTAATTTCACTCGTTAAGATATTGCTTTTACTGCGGCCTGAACAGGTTTATTTCTGGCTCTAGGAGAAAGCAATTACTGCAGCTACAAAAACATTGAGTATCGAACCAGAATTCTCAGCCTGAGAATTTCTGGACCAGTTTGTTTTTTTGTTTTTTTTTTTTTTTTCTGGTGAAGCAGGATTTGGTGGTGCTATACCCAGATGAATTTGATTTATGGTAGTTTGAATTTAAACCAAAAAACTAAAACACTCCCAATATCCCCAGCCCTATAAAAATCCAAACCATGGCTTGAGGCTTAATGCATATGAAGGAGTTTTTTGCTGGTATGGTGCAGAGTAGCTGGGATTTTTGTGTGTGTGTTGTGTTTTGGTGGGTGAGATATTTCAGCTGGGCGTGGCGATTTCAGCACACGAACCTGGGAGAAGGAGCTGGTTCAGTGCAATTCTTGCTCAGGGCTTACAGAAGGCCAGTTTTGGCACTCCAGACTGGCTGGTCTGGGGGGTTTGAAGCCACGCTCTGCATCCAGGTCTGGAAGAAGCTGCTCGTGGGAGCTGGGGGCACTGCTGGTACCCATTGCTCTGTCCAGTGAATCAACCACGTGGGAAGTCTGTCTGAAGCTGCTTTAAACAAATACTTGAAACCTTTCCATATATTCTTACCAAAAGCTGGGCTTTTGGAAGGAAACTGTGATTATTCACTGAATTTCCCACCATGTGTTTTGCCTGACTGCTGTGAGCCGTTAGGATACTGATGGTGTGGTATTAATTACAAGTTTTGTTTCTAAAACCACTTCTGCTGTGCACCTCTTCGGAGTGTGGGGAGACCTTGACCCCTCTGTCCGTTTTCCCATCAGTAAAACGGAGATAATGACGCTGCTCTGCTCAGCACAGTTCTTATAAAACCCTTGAACGTGTATAAAAACATGCCAGCTGGAAAAGGAGCTTAAAGAAGGTTTAGGTGTGCCTATGTCGTGTGGATAATCAGAAGAATTTGTACTCTTGGTTGGAGAGGGAGTGTGATATCCACACGTTGCCGTAGCAGGAGGGCTGGAAATGAGGTGAGGTGCTTTTAGAGAACTCTCTCAAACGCTGTTCTCTATCAGGTGGCAAAGCTGATGTGCTTGGGCACCGAGAGCCTTGCCAGGTTCCCGGCAGGGGACTGATTCCTCACACATCTTTGAGTGCACAGCCACTTAGTGACTTCCCAGGCTGAAATGTTTTCTCCCAGCAAAAGCTTAGAGCTTTTGTGTTGTTGGCTTTTTTTTTTTTTTACTTTTTTTTTTTTTATTTGGGGTTGGTTTATTTATTTATTTATTTCAAGAGACTCAGTGTAAGTGAGCTGGAAATATCACCAGTAGCTGTGATTCAAGTGAAATTCCTGCTGCTAATTACACAGGCTTTTTGCTAAAGGTAGTAAATAGAAATCATTCATGGGTCCTTAGAGGCCTCGAAATCATTCAGTATTCTGGGTAAATATATCAGGGAGCTTCATAAGAGAATAATTCTAAAACAAAGCCTGGTCAGCTCTTTAATAATTTACTGATTGTGATAGCAAGGAGAATATCTAATAACCAGCAAGACTGGCTTTCAAGTAGAAAATAAATTAGTGTTAGAGGAGGTTTTTTTTCAAAGAATCATAATTACTATTAGAGAAACATTTGGTTATCATATCACTTCTTGATTGCTTTACAAGCACTTACCAAGGCAAAGGCACTTTATTTGATTGTTTAGGAAGCTGCAAAGACAGATTTATTCACATGACGCTTGTCTGAAATAGGGAGCTCTTAACAGCCTTATCAAGTACAGTCTTGAAATATTGCCATGGTCCACGAAAAGATTTTTGTATCTGATGACCACCTGTGCTCACTGGTCTGACATGGGATGCTCCAAGGACTGGAACACCTCCCTTATGAGGCCTGGGGTTGCTCAGTCTGAAGAAGAGAAGGCTCCAGAAGACCTCAGAGCCCCTTCTGGTGTCTCAGGGGGCTCCAAGAGAGCTGGAAAGGGATTTTGGACAAGGCCCTGGAGTGACAGGACAAGGGAGAACGGCTTCAAACTGAAGGAGATCAGATTCAGATTGAACATTGGGAAGGAATTCTTCCCTGTGAGGGTGCTGAGGCCCTGGCACAGGGTGCCCAGAGCAGCTGTGGCTGCCCCTGGATCCCTGGAAGTGTCCAAGGCCAGGCTGGACGGGGTTTGGAGCAGCCTGGGATGGTGGGAGGTGTTCCTGCCCGTGGCAGGGGGGTTGGAATGAGATGAACTTTAAGTTTCCTTCCAAGCCGAACCATCCTGGGAGTCTGCGACTTTGGCCAGCTGTCAGCTGTCCAGCTCTTTGTCTAAAAGCTGGATTTAGGGCAGCTGGAGGAATTCAGCGGGGAATACAAACTTGCAGAGAAAGGCGAGTCCTTGCTGTAGGATATCTTGCATCTGCTGATGGCGCTGACTGTGGCAAACCCGGGTTACAGCCTGTAGGAGAACATTATTGGGAAAAAACAAATGTGAGCGGTCCTTGCCTCCAGCGCTCCGGCTTTGGGTCTGCTTTGGTCCAGGTGGTCACGAGTTGTCCACTGAAACAGCAGGACCAGCGTGGTTGGTGAGCTTGGCTTCATGGAAGGTTCTAGGCGCTTGAAGAGGGAAGATCAAGAGCAATCGTGTGGGAAATGCAGGGGCTGAGGCCTTGCAGCCTCGTGCACCTTGAGGGTGTCTACAGAGGTTGATCCTCCGAGCACTTTTAGATGGATTGTGCCATGGCATGGTCAGAGGAGGAGGCGAAGTTGACTTAAATCGCGAAGGAAAGGTTGGGTGGGGATTTTGTGTTTCCCACAGCTCCTTGTCCCTGACACCTCACTGGCCTGAGGAGGAGATCGCTCCTTTGTTTCCCAGGCTGATAAAGCTCTGCTGGGTGACACTGAGCTCCTGCCTCCTCTGCTAATGACTGCTAATGACACAGCACTGAGGGGAAAATATGGCCTTAATGAACCCTGATGAATGGCTATGTCTTAAAAAGGAATTAAGTGATATTTTTGAGGGGGGAAGTGTGAAAACACAGTAATTCTAATTACTTTTATTTTATGGCACTCTATATTTTCCAAATAACTGATAAAGTTTATGCCTGGCTGTAATGCTGCAGTAACTTCCTAACAAAAAATATTTTCTATCATTACGGCACCTTATAAATTTCTCCGTGGATTTTATTAGACGAGCTTCATGAGCAATCCATTAAAAATGGGAGCTGTAACATTTGCAAGTTTTCCATGGAGTTCCCAGGAAACGTCCACGTTTTCCTGAACGAGCGCAGGATGGATGTGACTCTTCAGCCGCAATTCATTGGCACATTGCAGCGGCTGGAGCTTTGCATGCCGTGCAGGGAGAAGAAAGGCTTCCACCTCCTGCCAGTGCTCAGCTGCTTTCTTTATGGGGGCTCAGATTCCCTGGGTACAACTCGTAAGAATAAGTGAACAATTTATGGTTCGATGTGAGCTAATGCACGTCGCCATGAATTTCAACAGAACTGGTTCGATTTTAAAGTAATTCCTAGTGTTCTAGGCCTCTTGCACTTCCTGGAAAACTTCTGATCACAGGATTGTGGAGGTCGGAAATGACTTGTGGAGATCATCAGATCCAGCTCCCAACCCAGCAGCACCACCATGTTCACATTAAGCCATGTCCTTGGTGCCACATGCACAGGTTTTTCGGAAGGTTTGCAGGGATGGTGATTCCATCCCAAAGCTTGGCAGCCCTGTCTGTGTAGAAATCATTCCTAGAATCTCAGTTCTGTCCTTCTGGGGTGCATCCACGTAGTGACAGATTCAGCTTTTACCTGCAAAAGGAAGAGGAAAATTTGTGTGTAAAGAGCTGAAGGTTTCCGGCTTTTCCTCTCTGACAAACCGTGCTTCCCAAACTTTCACAAGCTGGAGTGGTTGAGAGAACTCTTTGGCTGCCATTTTTCACTGATTAAACTAAATTGCCTCCACTGATAATTTTTTGGTGAAACATGCCTTGTAGAACCTTAGCTTCCAAATCAGGATTCTGCAGTTTCTGGGAGGGAAGACAGAGTGAGGCAGCAGAAGTGGCCATGATTTGTTATACTGAGCTTGACGTATTGGCGAGAAAAAAATGACTTTCAAATATGCTAGCTGGAGTTCAACTTGTCACAGCTGTTTATTCGTCCTTCTAGCCCTAAAACAAAATCAGAGATTTCTAAAAACTTTTAGAATTAGTCATTTATTTACTCATGCTACTGCCTGTTCCAGAAACCGGGCTTGGAGTAATCTTTAACTGGGATGCTCCCCTCTTCACAGCTCTCAAATATTGTTGCTGTTTCTGGATCCCAATAGATACAAAGATACAATATCACTCTCAGATCTTTAGCTGAGGTTTCCTGTTGCAGTTGGAATCTGCGAATTGTCTGACTTAGGTGGCAACAAATTTGTGTCTTGTACCTGGAGGAGCTGTTCCTGTTCCTTGTGGCTGATGAAAAGGCACTTGCTTCCCCACTGCATGGCAGCATCCTTTGGGAAGTTGTGCAGAATAGCTGCTTGATGATACAAATGTAATCCAGATCCCCGTTTCGTGGTGCTAATTCAGGTTAATTTTGTATCAAGCAAAACAGGCAAGGAAGATTCCGGTGAGAAAAGTGAGCAGCATCAAGTACTTGATGAAAAGCGTCACGGTACGTGATGGAGCTCAGGTAAAACAGGAGTTTTCACCTGCTCAGTGCTTTGGAAAGGGCTAAAAGAATAGGATTAGTGGGAAAATATTCCATGCAGGGAAATGCACTTGAGGTCCCAGTGAGTCAGAAGGTGGCAGCAATGGCACTGACATCCCTGTGCTGTGCTTTGCCTTGGCAATAACTCACAGCTGGCACGGCTGGAATTGCAAACTTTGGATAACGGTAAGAGCTCAGAGGGATCTGAAAAATATTGAATAAAAATAAAAGCTTGGCTAAGCAATCTGCCTGTGCCCTCTCTGTTCGTCCAGAGTCAGCCTTGTCCTCTCATCGAACAGCTCAGTGGCTTCCTGCAAACGCTGCACCAGCAATTCCTGGTGCTCAGCAAAGCCTCTCTGCCCGCTCCAAGGCCTGGCTGTGCATCTGCAGCGCTGCTGGTCTGGGCTCCCCTTTGGCCTGGCTCTGATTTCTCTGTCCCTGCCATCTCAGCCTGCACACGAGAGCTTTCCCCGCTGAGCACAGTCAGGTGTTTTCCAAAGGGAATATCCCCTCTCCCAGCAGGGTTCCACCCACCCTGAGTCTGCAGCCAGCATGAAGGGCCAGGTGCTGCCCCTTCAGCGCCGTGCAGGGAAGCGGAGCCAGGCAAAGCAAACATTGTGCTACAGCTGTCTCTGCGCTTTCATTCATTTCTATCTGTAAACTGAGCTACACCCAGGAAAAGTTGTGCTTTATTTTAGGAAGGTGCTTAGCAGGGTACTCTGACCCTTCTGTTGTACGGGAAGATAGAGAGTTTAAGCTCAAAATTTGCTGCTGATGGAGAAGACCTGCAGGGCTGTTTGACATTTTCAGACTGTTTTAATGTTGCCTCCTTGCTGCACCTTTCTGTTTACCAGTGTCTGTCTGTGGAATTAATATACTGCTTTTCCATGATCCAGCATTGTTGAGATAAACTGCTAGATCCAGGTCCTTTTGGCATTTCCCAGAAAGTGTGATTGTGTTCGTGTCTAAAGGTGAACTTGTATTTCTGAATAATTGATGGCTGGTAGTTAATTTCTTTATCTTCAGAAAGGAAGAAACTTATTAATGAGGATAAAGCATGGGCGATCAATGCCAATGTGTGTGACATCGATTAATGATTTCAGCTTGCAACCAGGTTTAAAAAAGCAGCTGGGCTCTGTATTTGAGCACAGAATTATCTGTAATTGTGCTGGCAGCTTGGTGGGAGTGGAAAAACAGATAAGGCACCACTTAAAGGGTACAGACAACTGGGCAGAGGTCTTGTCCCTGATACTCCCTGAGCTGGCTTATTATTAACTCCTCAGCAGTCAAGGTGATGCACGGACGTGGGGTGGGTTTGTTTTCTTCTGTGGGGATGGTGTGTCTGTGTGTGCACAGGCACGTGTTTATGCACATGGGTGGATCCACAGAGAGAAGGAGAGCCAACGCTGGAGAGACGGGTTCGGTTTTGATAACAAAAATCGTAGTCAGGAAGGCAGATGGTGAAGCTGCGAATGGTACCAGGAGAATGGCCCGAGGTGTAAAGTTTCCTTTCTTTAACACCCCCACCCTCCCACCGCAACAAAAGCTCAACCAATCATGTTCTGGACCCAAATTTCAGTGCTCAGTACAAGGAAGAGGAAGCCTGAATGCGCTCTTTGAAGTTTACCTGAAACTTTCACCCGTCAATCGTGTTTCTAACAAGGACGCTGCGTAATGGGAAGCAGCTCTGTAACGAAAGCTGAGAGTTGTGCGTATTTGTTTGTAAGCTCACACTTACTGCTTGCCTTGGGGGAGAAAAAAGAGTTTGCTGTATTGAGCAGGCTGATCCTCATGTGCACTCATCTTTTTAAAGCTGAGGTCCTCTTTAAGCACCCACTGGTGCGTGCAATGAAGTTTTTCCTGTACCTCTAGGACTCTGCCCATATCTTGAGTGGCAGTTGTGTTTTGGGGAGCTGTGCACCCTTAAAGAAGCCTTTGGACCTGCAGAAAGATGTATTCCTATCCCTCAAAAGCAGCACATGGGCTGTGGAGCACTCGTTTTTAGGAAGAGGAGCGGTGATGGGGATAGCAGAGGCAGCCTGGCTGGGCTCTGTGAGTCAGCTGTGTGGAGCTGTGAGATGTTGTACTCACTGCAGGGGCCTGGGGGAGTTCCTCCACCTTCCCATTCCAGCCTGGGAGTAGGATTGGGTATTTACACGCGAACTTTTTTTGTTAAGTACATCAAACCCATACACGGATTCAAATTCATGAGCTGATCTTGCTAAATGTGTTTCCTTGATTAAATGCATCCGCTGTCCTAACGTGACAGTGCCTTCAGTTGTTTAGCACTTCACATTCCTCACCCACAAACGGTACAGCTTGTCCCTGGAAAACAAAGAATTACATTTTTTTTTTTTTTTTCCCTCTGACACAGTGAGGGAACAGTTTTGCGGAGTCAAGAAGCCTCAAGCGACAGGCTCAAGAAAACTTCAGAACTTGTGTTAATGTTTTCTTTTTAAAGCCACTTGAGAGTTATTAGTAACAGCAAAATAAGCTGTGGTGCTGTACACCAGGATGGGATCAGTCTTAGAATGTTTTTTTTTTTTGCCATTTTTAGAAAATAATGTCATGTAGGATATACTAGCCCTGAAATGTCGAAGTCCAGCAAGACCCTTTTGTAGGGGTTTTAATTCTTCATGCTGGCCTGAAAGCCACATATTATGAAAGCCTCTGTGTGTGCTATTGCTTGGTGAGCACCAGAGTATTGGAGTACAACTTGTCCCTGTCTTGCAGGATGGTTTATGAACCAAAATTATGGCCCTGTTTGAATTTCAGGAGTTCCTCTAGCTGTAAATGAGTTATACTGATGGCGTGTCTCTTTATTTTTAAATTATGCATTCCTTATCTGCAGCATGTTTTCTCATTTCCCTTCTCCAGCCTTACAACTTCTTTTAATAGCTGGATTTCATCCCACCGCTATATATCGAGTCCTCAAAGATGCTGTTGTTGTCTGGAAGACTATTTCAATCCTCCTGGCTTGCAAATATCTATTGACTTTGTCATTAACTGAAATAATTTCAGACTTTGCTATTTTGTGCTTGTATCTGCCTAATTTTAGTTTATCCTGTTCTCGCTGCAGTCATCCTGCATCTTATCGTAGTTTTTGTTTTCCTCTCACAAATGTTTTTGAGTTCAGACAATCCTCCATGAGGTTTTAGCCTGATTTTAGTTCAGCCTAATGTTTGCCTTTGCACTATTTGATGTCCAAGTTGTCTGTTATCAGTCCTTTTCCCCAGATTCTTGTAGACAATTTATTTCTAACCCTTCTTCTCCATCCCAGATCTTCCCTCTCACCCTTCTTCACCTTGCTTATGATGGAGGCATCTTGGCTTGGCACTTCTCCTTGGAAGAAGCATTAAACTTCTCTGTTTTCTACTCCCTGAGCTCCTTGGACCTCAGCAAGTCAGGTAGGTTAACAATTTTTTTGTCATTCTGAACATGAATCCCAGACTTGCTTCTTTTCCTTTTATTTGGTTTATATGGAAACAACTTTATTTAGAGTTGGTTTTTTACAACTCTCCTTTGCTATTGTTTTATTCACTTCTTTATCAGCACCATCTCTGTGTTTCAGGACTTTCTGTTCTTATTGCCCAGGCAATTTGCGCTGATATAAGAATTATTCCAGCGGTTTCTGACTGTCTGCTGTGCTGGCTGGGTCCTTTCTGCTGCCTAGCAGGCTACGTAGTGAGGTTTTCTTCTTGCTGCTCTGTTCTCTGCTCTCCCTTCATCTCCAGCTTGTGGTTGTCCTTGTGCTGAATGAAAGCTACAGGCGTGCCTTAATTTCTGAAGTGATGCTGGCACCTAAAGACAGGGTCCCACCTCATCGATGGGAGGGGTTTTTAGGACTGGAGGTGGGATTTGGCTCGCCCCATCCCTGGAAGCATTGGTTGGATGGGGCTTGGAGCAACCTGGGGTAGTGGGAGGTGTCCCTGCCCATGGCAGGAGGTGGAAGTGGATGATCTGGAAGGTTCCTTCCAACCCAAACCATTCTGTGTTGGGATACATGGAGCTCTCAAGCTCATCTCTGGCTGGGGCTGTTGAGCTGCTGAGGAGGGAATATCAGCCTCAAACTCGCGGTGTCTCTGGTCCCTGGGTAGCGCTGTCGCTTGATCAGACAAGGATTGCAACGTGCAATTCTTCAGTGGTTGCTCCAGAATCACAGAATAGCTCAGGTTGGGAAGGGCCTTTAAGATCACTGACCCTGCACTGCCAAGCCCCCCACCAACCCCAAGTGCCTTTTAAACCTCCCCAAGGCAACCTTTTCCGGCTCTTGACCCACCCTTTCAGTGAGGAAATTTTCCCCTAACATCCAACCAGGCTGAGTCCTGAGGACCTTCAGAAACTTCCACACTCCGGTAATTTTTAAGTCCCCGGAGCTCTCGTAGTATTTAGTGTCCAACGCAGCCGGGCGGTTTTGCACACACACACACGGGTATTGGTGGGTTTGTTTCTCTCGGGGGTTCGGGGCAGGAGCGGTGCCCGGAGCCGCCGCCGGTCCAACACCGCCCTCTTCGGGCTGCGGGGGAGCCGCGGAGCAGAGCGGCTGTGGGTGAAGAACAGCGGGAACAGAGGAGGGCATTCGGTGCGGAATCAGGGCTCTGGTACAGCTGAAGCGCTGGGAGTTACAGCGTGCCCGGCACTAATTCCTGCTGGAAGCTGCGTGACTGCCCAAAGCATCCCCGCTGTGCCGGTGGTTGCTCTGTCCGGGTGGTCATTGCTCTCCTTTCCCTGTGTGAATTCCAGCTCAGATGACAGATCCATACTGATCTGTTCCCTGTTCAGTGCCTTATTTTTTGTCGTCCCCCACGCCCCACTTAAGGAGAGCCATGCATTTTGGGTCCAGAAGTTACCTGTGCACAGCAGTTCTTAGAATTGTGCCCCGAATCGTCTCCCTGTCTGTGGCCAAATCCGGGAGCGCCCAGTGCGTGCTGTGACTCGGTGCTCAGCAGTGAACTCCCGAAAGTAAAGTGAATAATGATGGAAATTACTATTTTCGGCTGCAGCGCCCGTGAGCTGCTCGCAGCAGCCGCCCCATCAAAGGCCCCCGAGCCCTGCCCTGTCTCCCTCCCCCTTGGCTCCAGCAGAGGGTCGCTCCCTCCACCCCACCCCACCCCATCCCCGCGCCGCTCCCGGCCCCAATCCCACCCCCAATC
>VZRN01000696.1:958645-973940 GCA_013397935.1 Dasyornis broadbenti
TTTTAATGGAGAAGTGTGGAGCTGGGGATGGTAATGGCGCCACGTGGTTTTGTTTGCTTGAGAAGACAATGATGATTTGGAGGTGTGTAGCTCAGTGAAAAGCACGTGTGGCTGTGACCAGCTAGAAAGTAGGGCACAAAGCAGGGGAGCAAGACGGGAATTAAAGCGATCTGCCTGCTCTGTAGACGGGCCTTTCCTCCTTTAGAAATATTTACTGGCATTGCAGCAGCATTTGCTGGATAAGCAGAAGAGCACTTCTGTCAGCAAGACGGGGAAGATGCTGAGCTTGATGGTTCATTTCTCCAGAAAAGGGATTTGCTGTCAACATGTACCCACTGAGGTGCGGGCAGCCCAAATCTCGTTCTGCATTTCTAGGTGGGAATTCAGCGCTCTAATGGAAACAGTTGTTGCTGAAACTGTGATGTATTTCTAGCACAGTCAGTCATTTCTCAGGGAAACATTTCATGGGTTTTGATGTTTCTGTAGAGGTGTGTGGCTGAGAGGTGGGTTTAAAAAAACCTCAGACAAGTCAGCCAAGAGGCTGTGTCTGTGTAACTGCACACTTCACTGCTTTGGGCTGGTATCAAGAATTTTTACGAACTTGTTCTCTCTTTGTTCTTGAGAAAAGCGGCAAGATAAATATTAACGAGCGATTTCTGGCGTTTCCCATGCGTGCCCAGCTGTTTACAAGAGGTGTATCTATCTGAAAGTCTGTTCTGTGCTTCCTCTGGCCTTCAGTTTGAGCGTGTTTGTCAAGTGGCTGAGCAGAAGTGCTCATTACCTTCTCCCTCTGGACTCAAGAGGCGATTGCTGGTTTGTAATGGTACCAACTCACCTCTCCTAATGAGCCTCCTTAATAGAAAGTCCCTTTTCCCCCTTAATTGTTTATTAAACATGAAGGGATTGCTTTGTTGTGTAGCAGCTTTGGAATGAGAGAACTGCTAAATGCTTTAGAGGCACAAATTACTGGGGGGTTTGATACCCTGAAGAACGTTTTCTTTGCAGCTGGGAGAGAGAGAAACAGAAACAGCAGCAGGAACATGAGCAGTTCCACAGTGAAGCAAGAAGGGCGGCAGCTGACAGGATCCTGGTGTTTGGGTGGGGTTAGTGATGGAGAACGTGATGGGAAGAAGAATATGGCAAATTTATAGCGGGAGGAAGAGAGCAGGGATGAAGAGAAATAGGAAAGGTAAGGGGACTTGGCCAGAATAGAAACAGCGAGGCAGCAGGCATAAAATAAAGCTCCAAAGTGGGCTGCTGCTGGATGCTGTCAGGCTGGGAGGGTGGCTGGCATGATACAATCTCCCTCTCTGTAAATTAAATGTCCACCAGAGCCACTGTAAGACAGCTCATGGCTGCAAATTTGGATCCTTAGGCTGAAACCTGGGATACAGCACCTACCTCTTGTCTTTAATTTCACGGCGACTGAACTTCTCCCTTCACAAACCAAACTGATATGGATATTTTGAATTTACCAGCAGCCTATCCTAGGTTTGCTTAGAAAAGTGTATATTTATCTGTTTCATTTGCCAGTTGCTAATATTTTCAGAGCTCTAAACATGCCAGCAGCAGCCCTCCCTGCTGTTCCTCCAGCTCAGCTGGTGTTTCAGAGCTCTGCTCATGTGTTCACACGACAGTTGCACGCTGTTTATTTCAGTAATGGGAAAGAATGAGCAGGTGAAAGGAAAAGCCTGATGGAGTTACACTCTGAAGACTGCTGGTGCACCAGAGTAGCTGATCAGGGTATCCTGGTGTCTCTGAAACTGCAGGAAAAGTAAAAACTCTCCAACAACATTTTTAGTGTTAGAGGGTCAAGGCATTGCTTTATTTTCTGGCCAGGATGTTGTTCTGGCCAGGATGTGCCACAGGAATCATCTCACCCACACACAGCCCGGGTGTGCAGAGAGAATCATTCCATGAAAAACATGTTTTTACAAGATTTCCCCCAAACTTTATCCAGTCCAAACCCACAGAATGGTATTGGCTCAGGTCTGCATTGGTTCCAAGCTGAGCAACCCCTAGGGTTCAGTTTCCCATTGGATCCGAATCTCCTCACCTCCAATGTTAATCAGATTTTCATCCTTCAATTTTCCCCTCAGTCCTTTCCGGAGCAGATGTCTCCCACTGTGCCAGGGCTGGTGTCTGGGGTAGATGTTTGTGGATGCCCTTGGAGAGCTGGGATCTCTTGTGGATCTCCTGTGCTGCTCCCAGGCTGTTGGGAGGCTGAGCTCACCAGGCCTCACCTGGAGAAACAATGCCCTGGGAAGGAGCTTCAGTTCCCTTCCCCCGGGGCAAAGGTGGACAAACCTGGCTGAAGTGATGTAAAACATTTTAGATTGGTGTTTTTTCCAGCACTGGTACCTCAGTGCGTGACTGGGTCTGTGCCAGGCAGCCCAGATGTGCCTCAGCCTGTGCAGCAGCCAAAGCTCATGAAACACCCAGAAACCATCCAGGCCATCACCCATGCAAACCCAGCCTCTCATCTCTGCTCCTCCCCTTCACAGAATCGCTTCTGAGCCGTTCCCTGTCGAGGCAGACTTTTTGTGTTGCACTGTTGGCTCTGACTGCCCAGGGCACCATCATCTGATCAATCTGACTTTCAGATCCGTGGCTCCCAGCTCTCGGTGTCCCTGTGCTCTGACTTTGTGCCAGCACTGACTCATTCCTGGGGCCCGTGGAGCTCTGGAAGGTGCCCTGAGGTCTCAGCTGCTGCCCTGCCTGGCCAGGCAGGTAAAGAGGCAGCCGGGGCTGCTTTGTTGCCAGCATCCCCCTGGTTTCAGGTCCTCCTGTGCACAAACACGTGCATTTGGGATGCTGCTGCCTGCTTGAATTGCACCCACTATTTCATTTTTGGAGGTGGGAATTTATTCGTTTATATAAATTAAATCTGGGCCCATTTGAAAAGCTTCCACGCTTTTTGAAAAATCATTTTGCTGTTCTACACCGAGCACTTCCCTGCAGTTCTTGAGGTTCAAATATTCCGGCGTGAATCAGGGGAAATAAATCCATTTGATCTAGTAAAAAATAATAGAGTTTTTCTTTTTTCCCAGATCTCTTTTTGAAAAGGAATTGTACTATGCAAATGTTGGTCGAAACATTGCTCCAGCTTCCTGAATAAATTTTTTTGCTGGCGATAGGGTTTCCTACGCAAACAGTAAATATTTTTATGATTAAAACATGGGAGATGGTGTATGCACTAACAGCTATCAGCACGTGGTAGGAATGATCAGAGAAGTGGAAAGCTTGGAGATAAACACAGTGTCTCTGTTGGCACAGGGATAACCCTGGAGACTGCCAAGGCCAGAGCCTGCAAAAAATAAGAAAGTATAATTAATTGTCCTTAAATGAACCCACCAAGCAAAAATAACCCCTTTAAGGTAAACACTCAACTTTGCATTTTCATTACAAAGCTTTTCCATGTCCCAAAGATGTTCATGTTCTAGAATGTGTTTATTAACATTTCTGTGCATATTCAGTGTAAAAAAATTTAACATACAGAGTAAAGCTGCACTGGACACGTGTTTTACCTTTGCACTTTGATTTTCTAGTAATAATATGAAATTATTTCTGAAAATGTTGGGAAGTAATGTTTTGGAATGTTACTTGGTGGTTTTTGAAGGTCACTTGGCAGTTGTCTGTATTGAATCACTCCTGGGTTTTGTTGTGGGGTTTGGGTTTTTTTGGTTTGGTTTTTTTTTTTTTTTTTCTTTTTTGGTTTTTTTGTTTGTTTGTTTTGGGGTTTTTAAGAGATTTTTCTTCCACGCTGAGGAGCTGTTACCGCCAACAGAATGTTCAATAAATGAGTGTTTCAGTGACAGAAATACTAAATTTCCTGGTGTCCTTTAGTGTATTTCTCAGTGGCCACTGACGTCTGGGTGATTTGCAGGTGTTTAAAGCCTGAAACAACCGCAGCATTATCAATGCATGACTCCAGATTCGTGTCATCCTGCTTGCCAGGTGTAATTCATGTGAAAATTGCTGGAGAGAAAACAGGAGAGGGTTTGGATGATCCAGTTTGGATCACCCATGGAGTCCTTCCTCATACAGGGGATGGCAGAGGATCATTCATCCGATTCAGATTTCAGATGCAATTTCCATCCAAGTTGAGGAGAAAATTTAGAAGAAATTCCTTTATAAGTTTTTGCTTAGCGATGGTAAACTTTCAAATTTTTAGTCCTTTAAAAAACGTCCGAGTTGAGAATCTCGAGCATGAAATCGAGCATAGATCTTGAGCAGTATCGCAGTGTAGATCCAGAGTAAAGGTGTACACAAAGTGATTTTTGAGAGGATGAGACAAATCTGGGAGTGGTTAATGCTGGGATTTTTGAGAGGGCTGCCTGACAACTGACGGCACATTTGCATCAAACTGAACGTGGAGTTGAAAAGCAGCGAGTGCACCAAGGGCAGGGTATGCCCCCTGCTGTGCTTGTATTTTGAAAAAGTAGATGTCAGCATGGTTTTTTTTTCTGCCTGGAATATTCCTCCTGAACATCATCTCATTTCCAGGAGTGACAAATGAATGTATTGAGAGCACCCACAAGTGACAGCAATTTCTCCTCTTTCGAACAAAGATTTACGGTATCCAAACACGTTTAATTTCTGGATCTGCAGCTCAGAATGGAGCTGTGGAGGGGAGAGCTCCTCAGAGGGAAGGAAGGGGAAGAAGGGAGAAGTGTTTAATGTACACTGAAAGGAATAGGATGAGATAAAAACAAGAAAAGAATTACTTTGGGCATTAAGAAAATCTTACTGCAGATCCATGAGGCTGTGGAATTGTGTCCCAGAGGAAATGGTGGAAACTCTGCTGTCTGAGTCACTTTAATTTAGACAGGACAGAATAATTGGCTATCTTTTGTAGAGGGGGAAAAAAGTGTTGCACTTTATAAGAAAACAAAGTGAATAATAATCCACTGCAGGCTTTTTTTTTTTTTTTCCCCTCTACATTTCTAACTTATAATGCTGTTGAAGAGAGACAAGAGGAGGTGGTATAGTGAGAAAAAAAATTATGATGCTGTATTTAGTGTAAGTGTGAGTGATAACACGTACTAATGCTTCTCTGCTGTTTTTTAATTAAGCTGATTATCTGTTAAATATCATCAGCATCATGGTGAAGGCAAGGGTGTATCATGTGCCCCTCCAAATCCCCCTCACTGCCCTCACCCCCAAATCTGTATTCAGATTTTATCCAATCTGGGGCCAAACAGGGAGTGTGGGATTAAAAAGCCCAACCGACCGAGCACACCACAAACAAACAGCAAAACAAACCACCAAACCCCTCAGAAAAAAACCCCCAAGCAAACAGAAAAGCAGCCCAAACAAAACAACAAAAGCCAATTATAAGTGCAGTGTACGATTTGGAGGTGCTAAAGAAGCACATAATGTACCAGTCAGAGAGAGGAGGAGTGCTAAGCATGTGATGCCTTATTTCTGTATCGAAATTCATGAGTGCTCGTGGGTGAGCTGTTGGAGAGCTGTGCCAGGGGAACATCAGCTCTTACCCCGGGCGGGGGGCTGAGTCGAGGCCCCCAAAAGGGCTTTAGGGGTCACACCTGCACTGAAATCAGGGCTGCTGTGTTTGCTGTGTGTGGGGTCGATGCAGAAGCCTGAGGACCCTGAAAATCCCTGAGCTGCAAATGGGGATCGCGGTGTTAACCTGTGTTTATCCTTCATCCCTCCCAGAAGGACAGGGTCGAGCACAGAGCTCTGAGGTTGGGCTGGTGAGTGGGTCTGAACGCTGGTGAAGGCCCAGAAATTCTAGAGCTGTGGAGAAACCTGAGAGGAAATTAATAATTCTCCCTGTGGAGCTCAGTTTGCATAGTGGGCAGGAAATGATGCATGGGCCCACGGAGCTAACAGCAAGAATAAAACAAAATATTGAGTGGCTGCTCCTCCAGCCAGGGCCATCCATCTTCTGCAAAAACAACTAAAGGTCCCGTGGCAGAAGTGTATGATCAGGAGATTTTTTCAAAGTCAAACCTGCAAGAGGATTGGCACAGGGTTTTGTGGGTGACTTTTTATGAGTGCAACCAATACCCCTGAGAAAGCTTGATTATTTCTTGATGTTAATATTACTTTTTTTTTTCTCATTCTCTTCTTGTGGAAAGGAAAGCCATCACCTGAGCTGGCCAGGAATTTGTGGGCTTCTCTTTTTGAAGGATCTGTGGGGGTTTTGCTGCTGCTCTGCAATCAGGAGCTGCCCTGGGTGTCACCCTGCAATACCCTCATCTTTCTGTCATCACCCCAGAACTGATAAAGCAGGGATGTGAACAGAAATTTGGGGTATTTGGGCAAAGTGCTTTTCCAGTCTAAACAATTCTGTGTTGTGAAAGAAGCTCGGGACAAGCCACGAAAATTCAAGGGAAATGTGTTGGAATTAATAGATTTGCTTTCTTGCTGTCATGGGTTTAGATTTCACTGGCATCTAATTCGTGCAGGAAGACAAAGCTGTCACTTCTCAGGCTCTGTCTGTGTCAGGATGGTGACTTTGTTAATGGTTCAGAACCAGATGGCACTGGAAATTTCTTCTTTTATGGGAAAACTCAGGACAAAACAGAAATCTGGAAGTTTAACCTGTAATTTGTGGGTAGTGCATGTCCACAGGGCTGTGCAGGCAGCTCCTCTGGAAGGTGATCACGGAGGGCTGCCAGGAATTGTGGTCTAGACTTGCAGATGGATTGCAATGAATGGGGACTTGACGTTTTATTTGTTTATTTAAAACTGTGTTTGCTACAAGGTGCACTCGGTTGTTTGAAGCGAAATCAGCACCATGTACGCAATTAAGGTCAGCCTGTGCTTTGCTTACCTTGACTGGAGTTGTAGAAGGAAGGGTGGGGAAACCAGTGCTGCTGCAATTAAATTGGATCATTTGAATCCCATTAAAGGAAAAAAGGAGGAGAGAAAATACTGTTATGCATCAGTCAGCTTGAGGGAATTCATGTCTGCTGAAAATCAGCTTCAATCCTATTTTTTGTGCTATTGTTCTCAGTGCTTGTGTTACTGTAGTGTTAAAGAGAACAAATTATAATGAGCTCCATCAGAAGTTTTTTCTTTTCTTTTTCTTCATGCCCTCAGGCCTCCAATCCATTTTGCTGACTCGGCTCTCTCCTTTTGCGAGCCATTTAGTGGCCATTCATTCCTGCTGTGCTCCTGCAATGCCCATCCGTGTGAAGTGATAATCTAGGAATTTCCAGCGGCACAGCAGCAGGTGTTTGTCCGTGTGCCCAGGAAATCTGCACATCAGTTCCTTTTGTGAGGCTGTCAGGGTGACTGGAGTTGTTTAGGAAACCTCTAAATTTTCTACTGTAACAACTCTGTTGAGAGGAGCAAAAAGGTAAAACATACCAGCAGTGGAAAATGTTTCAGCAGATTTTTCTTAGTCTTTGGTCTTAAAAGTTTGACTTTCGTACATATTTGATGGAGGGAAGGCAGAAGAGTGGGGTTCATGCCATGCTGGTACAAGGAGGGGAGCCCTCCCGAAGGGGATCATCCTTTGGGGTGCCAGCAGCTCGCGGGCTTTGTGCTCCCAGGGCTGCTCCTGGGGCTCCTGGTGCTCCACGAGTGCATCACCTCAGGCCTGTTGGAGAATGGATCCTGAAATCTCTAAAAAATCCAGCAGGACCGGGGCAGGGATTGTCCCCCTGTGCCAGGCACTGGTGAGACTCCACCTGGAATCCTGGGGTCAGTTCTGAGCCCCTCCTGACAGAGACATCGAGAGGCTGGAATGTCCAGGGAATGGAGCTGGGAAGGGGCTGGAGCCCCAGGAGCGGCTGAGGGAGCTGGGAAAGGGCTCAGCCTGGAGCAAAGGGGGATCAGGGGGAACCTTGTGGCTCTGCACAGCTCCTGACAGGAGGGGGCAGCCGGGGGGAGAGCGGGATCTGCTGCCAGGGAACAGCGACAGGAGGAGAGGGAACGGCCTCAAACTGTGCCAGAGAAAGTTCAAATTGGAGATTAAGGAAAATTTCATCATGAAAGGGCTATCAAACACTGGCACAGCTGCCCAGGGCAGTGGTGGAGCCGCTGTCCCTGGAGGGACTTTAAAAATCGTGTGGATGTGGCGCCTGGGGACATGGTTTAGAGGCGGCTTTGTGAGTGCTGGGTTAACAGTCTGACCCGATGACCTCAGAGGTATTTTCCAGCCTAAACAATTCCATGATTCAATGTTGTGGGAGAAGCTCGGGGCAAGTTGCAAAAGATTTGGGAGAAGGATGGTGGGAATAACAAATCTGCTTTTTGCTGCCATGGAGAGAGATTCTACCGGCACTTCGTTCAGGTGGGAAGATAAGGCCGCCACTTCTCAGCCGATCTGTCAGAATGGGATCGCAGTTAATTGTTCAGAAATAGACGGACTTTTTTCTTTTATGGGAACTCAGTACAAAACAGAAGCCTGGAAACTCAAACTGCAGTTTACTGGCAGTACATGTCCCTAGGACACAGCAATGAAATGGCACAGAGCAACGGAAGCAGGAGTTGCTTCTCCAAGCTAAATATTTATGTATGAATTGACCTTGGCTCTTTCTACTCCCTTCATTGCCCTTTAATATTTTAAAAAGGAAGTAAATACCACTGAAAAATCATTTGTTGTATTGAATACTGTTCCCCTGGATACCTCTCATCAGATGGTAACTTTGATTCCAGAGATATTAGGGAGGAGGAAAATGTTTATGTTGCTGTTTTACAGCGAGGCAAATCGAGTACAAGAACATTATCTGTAATATATGTATAATTGCACAAGGAAGTGATTTAAAGAAAATGTATTTAAAGATGAACATGAATCAAGGTCTTCCCCTCCCCCAGCCCCTTGTGATACTTCGCTGTTAATGAATTCTTCCAGACTTAAGGATATTGCAGCTCCCTGTCTGCTCCTGGTTCTCCAGGAAAATCAAAGTGCTCTGACTCACCACGCTTGTATTTGGTGACCTTGCAGGTGAGAATGAAATCTTGTCCTTCTTAGCTGACTTCAGCTTTCCTTGGGGACAAAGAAATCCATGGAATATTTGTACTGAAATAATGCAGATTCTGAGAGAAGTGTGCTCCCTTCACTTCTCATTCCCACAGGAATTTCTGTGGGATTGTGGGATGCTCCAGCAGGGAGAAGGTGAATCTTTGGTGCTGTGCTCGGATCAGGGATCTGGAGGCTCAGGCCCCCTCTTCCGAACTTTAGCCCCATCTTCTTTTATAGCCTTGGGCAAGTTATTTTTTCCCATGTCTCTCTTCAGTCTATTGTAAGTAGCATCTGTGTTTCTTTTCTCTCTCTCAGGGGGAGCTTAATGAGCACTTGAGGACGATTTGGCGCTCTGCTGATGAAAGGTGATGTGAGGGCAGTGCGTTTTCAGGCTGGCTCCTGTTTCCCAATAGCCTCAAATGATAGCTTCTCCAGGTTTGTTGAGATCTTGGCTCTCATCCATGAACATGTGTTGAACAAAATCAGTGGAGCTACTTCGTTTTTCGCCTTCCAAAAATCTCACGAACACTCAGTGGTGCTGGTTCTTTCTTGTGGGAAGAGGTCATAGAATCATGGAATGGTCTGGGTTGGAAGGGACCTTGAGGACCTCGTCCCACCCCCTGCCATGGACAGGGACAGCTTCCACCACCCCAGGCTGCTCCGAGCCCTGTCCAGCCTGGCCTTGGACACTTCCAGGGATCCAGGGGCAGCTTCTCCAGTCAATCTCCTTTATTCCTTCCCACAGACATGGACAAGATCCACATGAACCCTCCCAGGCTCTCCTTGTGCGTCAGGTGCTCCAATCCCTTCATTGTTTTTGCCTCTTGCTGGATTTGCACCAGGACATCCATGTCTATCACGTAGCACTTGTGTCCCTGTGTCTGTTGGAATTCTCTCTGCACAGATCAGCCCTAATTCAGAACTGTTTGTACTGTCACATTTCCCCCTGTGTGTATTTTTACACTTATATGTATATTTTAGGATTTATTTGGAGAGAGCTGATGCACAGGGCAGGATTTCCCAGGTGATTCTTGCTTGATTAAATTTCAGTCTGTGCTTCATCAAATATTTGGCTTTGCTGAATAAGTTGGTGTATTATGTTCACCCTGATTTACTGTCTCAGTGCTGTCCACTCAGTACAGAAAGCTCATAATCACTGTGTCAGTAGCTGTTATATTTTCATTTAAGGGAAACATACTAATTCTTTTTAGAGACAATATACAAGAAAAAACTTGGGGTTTTTTTGGTGGAACGCTGACTCATCTAGAATGTATTTTGCCAGGAGCTGAGGCTTTTTTTTTTTTTTTTTTAGGCTTCTTGAACAATTTATTTGGTTCTTTTGAGGAGCTGCAAATGCTTCTAGTACTTGACCTCCTTAAGGTCTGGAGGTATCGCCGCTCCCCTGGTGGCTTGGACACCAGGACTAAGCTTAAAAACAAGCTTAGAGTGTCTTTTGAATGTTGTAAATTGAAAAAACACCAAGTCAGTTTTTTCTCCTGTGGTGTGTGGAATGGGTTGGGGCTGTTTGTGGTTTAACTCACTAAACTCATTTATGGTGCTACCGAGTGTAGTGCTGCATATTTGTCACCTCCAAAATCCTTTTTCTGCCAGCACTCCCTTTCCAGCTTATTTTTGCATTTGTTCACGTCTTAATATAGCACAGCAGCCTTTGTAGGAAAGGGAGGAGGCTTTTTCCATTGATGGAGCTCAACTGGAGAACTCAGAGGAAGCAGATTCCTGCTGTGTGCTGTGGGTTGGGGCTGTCTGGGCTGGGCTGGGCTGGGCTGATTTGCTCCTGTGTGTGCCCATGTGTGGCACCTCTAGCTCCCGTTGGAGGTTTGACAGTGCTGTTCTCTGTCTGCTTGGACCAGTCTTGTTCAATTGAATATTTTGAAATGTTACTCTGCCTGCCTGCAGGAGTGTGTGAACCGCAAGCAGCGCGAGTAACAGGTTTGATAGCAAAGGAAACGTGTGCGTTACCCAGGGTGAGAGAGAGCTCCTGTGCTCTGAACTGGCCCTGCTTTAGTGAGGAAAGTCGTGGGCATTTCTCTGGCCTGGTGCGTGTCCGTGAGCTCAGCAGCACGGCTGGTGTGGTTCTCGTCTTGCCTGAGTCTGAGGGAGCTCCTGGTTTAGGATGGGTTTTTCTCTGGCTGATCACCGAGGTTGTGCAGTGTTGGGGAGCAGAAAGGCCTTGCAAAGTGAGGGCCTTGCTGCCCTTGTGAAATCCTTGCTCACTTCTGCTCCTTGGGCTGAGCAGAGCATTCTGGGAATGGCTCAGCTGAACCAGAGGTGAAAAACAAATGACAGAACTGGAAAACAATTAGAGCCAATGGGTGCTCCCAGCGTGGGGCTGGTGGTTGGTCACACCTGATGCGTGTTCCTGTCGTGGTTCATGGGGGTTGGTTCAACACGTTTGTTGTGCCTCACAAGGTTGGGAACTCAGAACAGAGTCACGGTTTAAGAACCCTGGATTTTTGCAATAAAGTGTCTTCGCTGATCACCATCCTGTGGAGTCCATGCCACCAACCACCGCAGTGCAGGCTCCTCTGGCTGCAGAGAGGCTTTGGCTCACCTCGGAGGAATCCCAAGGAAAACAGCCACGGCCAGGGTCAGCCTCAGTGGTGTCTGGAGCTGAGCTCAGGCACTGTGCAAGCGGATGTAAAAATGGGGCATTTGCCTCTCTTCAGAGGGAGTGGGAAGACAGGAAGAAAATGTGTCAGTTTTCATTGTATTCTTGCAGCATTGCTGACTTTTTTGGGAGGAAACTTTCAAGTTTTCTATTCCAGGATGTAGGAATTGAAATGGAGTATTTCACTGATGAATAAAACCCGGGTTGATGCTCCAACACCTGTTAAGGAGCCGTCTTCAGTAGAAAGCATGGAAACCCTTTGCTGCAATTCAGAACAAAACATTGCTTCGGAATGAACAATTAAAATCTATTGATTTTTAACTTGGAGGTATTAAAGTAAGGAAGTTTAGCGTCAGCTGCTAAATTGCTTTCTCCTAGCAATTCCCTGGTTTGTCATCCAGATCAAGCCTTGCATGTAGAGCTGACTGCTTTTTCCTTTCCCCTGGCACCTTCCTCCAAAGCTCTTTCCACATCTGTGCTGAGCACAGATAGGCACAGGCTGAAAATGGTCAGAATTACCAAAGGGTGTAGAAATATTTCTGAGTTGGATGGCAAGAGAAGTGCTTTGGTGAAACCCCTGCTGGCTTTGGGAGCCAGGTGAACTTTGCCAGGAGTTTTTGTCAGGTTTCCCTGCTCCGTGTTCATCCCATCCCTGCCCTGTGGATTTTGTCCTGGGTGAAAAACACGCAGTTGAGAATTTTCTCCCAAATCAGAGGTTGAACGCCAAATCTTGGGGTTTTTCTTTGAGTTAAAGGATATCAGTCTGCACAAAATCTCCCCGCACAAGCTAGTGATCGTGAGCAAAGCTGGGAATAACCTCCCTGCTCCCACAAAGCCACGAGGCAAATATGTCACCACCTCCAAATAAGAAACTATGAACAAATGTTGGGTCTTGGGGTTGATTTTATTATCCCCCCTAGTTTTTTAAGGTTTAAAACTTAAAATAATGTAGTTGCCTGTAATTCAGACAAGTCAAATTCAATTCAAGTCTGCTCTGCACTCTTGGATTTGACTCTAAATGCTGCAGATTTTTTTTTTCTGTCTTTATTTTGTAACCCTAAAGGTTCCACTTGTGCACATATTCTAATACAGAGGAGGGGACAGAGGCTTCTGGGGGGGTCTTGAAGAGAGTTCTATTAATTCTAACAAAGCTGGAAAGCTGATTAGCAACCCCATAAGTAAATGCTGTGATTTTGGCTCTAATTTCTCTGCTATTAATGATTTAAAGGTAAATTATAAAAAAAGAGGAGTTGGTGGAAAGATTGTAATTTGCATATATGGGCCAAAGTCATTTCAGATATGGTAATTTCCAGTATAGCAAGAAGGATGCTTAAGAAAAGGCTTGGAGAAAATGGATTTTTAGATTTAAAAAAAAAAAAAAAAAAAAAAATTCTGTTTTTCTGATGTATCTGACTTTCATTGATGCTTCTCACAGGTAAAATATAAGCGGCTGAATTTTGGCTGTGGCTTCAGCTGTATAGAGGAGACACTGAGGCACCCTTTGGATTTGTGGAAAGGTTTGTGCATTTCCAGCTGAGCGGCTGTGCTCAAAGATCTGCTCCAAAGCCCTCGTGTGGGAAAGTTCCCGGTCACTCGTTGGAGCTGACCCACAGCCGTCCCCTCCTTCCAGCTTTGCAGGACCCGATGAGCCCCAGAGTTTTTAAGCCGCCTCTCTTCTCGTGGTGTGTGTTTGCAGACCTTTGACAGGATTATTACCCACATTTCAGCTGACAGATGGCTCCCCTGGAGGAGGTGAAGGGGTTTAAGTTCAAGTCCCGGCAGGGACGGGGACCTTGCTCCGCTCTGATTGCCGATCCTCACGCTCCGTCAATATTTGGAGGTTCCACTTCTCATCTGTTGGAATATTGCCCTTCTCAGGAAAGCAAACATTTGCTCTTCCCTCCTTTCAATATTGGGCTGTGAGAGAAAGGTGGTGATTGCTGCTCCATACCAAGGGTCTAAAAGGCATCGAAGTGCTGCTGGTTTGTTTTTCTTAAATGCCAACTTGTTTTTCTGCTTGGATTGCTGAAAATAATGTGGTGTGTGTGTAACTGTTCTGTAACATGTGCAGATGGAGGCCCTGACTAACTGTGAGGTTTGGGGAGAATCTTGGCCCTGAACTAGGAGGATTAATCATATGTAGGAAGTTATGCCTGTAGTTTCACTTTTGCCAAATGTAAAGCTTCTCTGGCACATACAGTATCATATTTGGGCTGATGTCCAAAAATAAAAAATGGTCAATAAGGATTGCCAGTTCCTCTGGCAAGGAACCAATTGCCCCATTCTGTTTCCATCCCTCTGTGCACATGTCAATAAATAATCGCTCACCCGTGATCCCAATCAGCTCTGTCTGATTAAACATATGTGTGCTGGAAGCTTTGAAACTCTAAGTGGTAGCAAATATCAAAATGCCTTTACTCATTTGGATTTCTTTCCATCTGTTAAAATACCTATTGAGGCCTTAAACTGTTTGATCACACTTAAAGCTGACCATGGAAAATCACTTACACGCGGCATGGGCTGATCCACACTGACACTGAAATACCCATGCGCTGTATGGGCTGTGTAGCAGCACTGGGGAAGTGTCTCAGCACGGAATGGTGGGGTTTCTGTCCATTTCAGAGCCGCTCGACTTTGAAAGTTGTACAGAGTGGCTTTGTAGTTGTCCTTGTTTGTGAGCAGGTTCATAATAAGCTGTTCCGCACGCCAATTATGCGTGCTCAAGACTTTCAGATAAAGCCGAGATTAAAAGAATGACTTCCCCAACAGTCAATAGATACAGTAATGTGTGGTGATAGAGATGGATTTTGAGGCTGGAGTGGTTTTAGTGGTGTTTGTGTGGAGTGCATGCTCCCAGCATCGCCCGTGGATTCCCCAGGCCACGATGCTGCTCAGAAATGACGCTGCCTTTGTCACTTTGGTCCATGTCACCTGCAGCAGGCAGCAATCAGGTTGGCTCCTGGGCTCTGGAAAAGAGAGAAGTGGCTGAAAGTGGCATTTCTGTTTTTCCATGCCCTGTCCTGCAGGAAAATACAGGGGAAGCTGTGGTGACAGCAGTGGGGGTGTTCTAGGGAGCCCTTGTCCTTGCTCACCACCGCTGCACGCGTTAGGACATCAAACATTGTTCCACACAGCTTTGGTTTCCATGACAAGTTTTCCCCTGAGTGTTCAGGAGCAGATGTCCCTTTAGTTCGGGAGTTGACACGTGGATGTCGGGAGAGCTGCTGGAGTACGAGGCTCTGTGGGCTGAGCCTGCAGTTTGCCAGGAGCACAATTTAATGTTAAATGGAGATGCAGGGCTGCAGATGGCATCCTCGGGTTTCAGCCACACGAATTCAAGCTGCTGCTGGGCTGGGTTTGAATTATCTTCCACCGTGGAAAAGCTGAAGCTGCAGGAATTGGACCTTGGGTTTGTCTTTGTTGGGAGGAGAACAGATTGCTCGTTTTATGACTGACAGCGTTTTGCGCGGAGGAAACCCCAAGTTCTCGCAAAGTTCCAGGTGCGAGGTGCCTGGGCTGTGACAGATTTTTTCTTGTCTTATGGCTTTGTTTACCTGATTCCAGCCATGCTGTATTTCATGCATCAGTAATTGTTTAATTTGTAATGATCCTGCACTTCCATGAACTTTCTGTGCTCAACCAAACAAAACTTGGCTCTTTTTTTAAAAAAGAAAGCTCTGCTTTCTATTTTTCTATTGATTCTCTCAGGGGGGGAAAAAAAAAAA
>VZRN01000696.1:984028-1024150 GCA_013397935.1 Dasyornis broadbenti
TTTTTTAAATTTTTTTTTATTTTTGCTGGGCAGGGCAGATAATTGGTGATTCACAGGTCAGGAATATTGCCCTAAAATTTTAAAGCAGCAAGAACGGGAGTCGAGGGGGTTATTAAATTTTGCATTATGAACGAGTAGAGATGCTTTGTGAAAAACGTGCATAACTGAGCAGCTGGTTTTATAAACCAGGGGTTTGCATTCAAAACGTGCGAGGACACACAAGGGGCAGTGTCCAAATAGTGAGGGAATGCCAGTCCCCTCTGTTTGATATCACCTGTGCTCCTGTCTGTCCCAGTCTCTGCCTCTGCATGGTGACTTTTAGCATTTTTTCTAAGATGCATTTAGGCATTCAAAACTGAGAACAAAACAGATGCTGAACTCATCCCATCTGCAAGGGGAGCTGCCTCCCTCCCCCTTCTCCCTGCCTGAGCTCCCCTCGGTGCAGGCTCTGCCTGGCTGAACATCTCCATTTATACCCATTTAGCACCACTGACCAGAGCCAACCTGCCTTTGATGGATTTCTGGCGCTCCCCACTCCACGGCATCTTATTTCTTCTCTGTGGAAGCCTTTCACTGTCTAAAGGGTGGGATTTACCTTTCCTTTCCGTGCAGAGCGGCTTTATCAGCACTGCTGGTGCTCTCTGTGCTCGTGCAGTTGTGTCAAAATTGTGCCAAATGCCACAAATGAGGCAGGGGGACTGTGGTGGCTTGTGTTTGATAGCAGCATCCTGGAGAAATACTGACTGGAACAGCAGGTTTGATCTCATGCTGCGTGAATAGAATGTCCTGTCCGTGCTGCTGCTGCTGTGAATCCTCTCTCAGCTTTGGAGCTACTTTGGAGAGGGGAGGAGAATCTTTTAGTCCTGATCTTGCTCTGCAGCCCGCTCAAACGCCTCGTGTGCTGTGTGCCAGAGCTCCTCAGGAAAAAGAGCTGCTGGGTCCTCCCCACTGGGTGAAGTGAGGGAGTTGAGGCCTCAGAGAACCCCTGGGAGGGAGAACTGCCCCAGGACTCTGTCCTTGCCCCCAAACACCTGAAAACAGCGGCCCAGCCCATCCATCCTGCCCCTGTTCTCCTCTCTGCCTTAGCCTTGAATTATTCCTGGGAGCAAAACGAAAGCTCCTCCACAAGAAACATCTCGCTGCCGTTTGCTGTGGATGATTCAGGAGGGATACTCTGCTGAATGGGCTTGTAATGTTCCTTCCCAAATGGCATTTGCTGGTTTTGCTTGCACTGGTAAAAGAACCATGGAAAGATATAGCATGGAAAGCTTGCTGATGCGTATTGGGGGGCGGGGATTAAATTAATGATCCTGAATTTAAAGGATGCTACTTATCTTTCTGCTTCTATTGCAGTCTTCAAATAAATGAAATTCATGAGGTTTATTGGCTCATAGTTATAAAGCATCAATAACGTTCCCCTTGGCAGGCTTTTATGTGTGTGTGTGTGTGTGGTGAATAGAGGGAAATGTAATCTCCAAGTTATCAAACTGTTTTACAGTGTTCTCCTGAACTGCAGAAACCCTTGGGAATATTTATGCCTCTCCTGGGTCTTATTACCACAAAAATTATATGTGTATTTTATGGGGTAGGAAATATATTGTACTCCTTTCTGATAATAAACAAAATAGAAATATGAGCTCTTGGACCAAGAAGAAAAAAAGTAGTGGATGCTTTTGGGCTGGTTTCAGTTGTCACATCTCTTTGCGATGCTTTTCCCCCGATTCTTGACGCCCCTGAGATGGTTCTTGGGTTCATTTGCCTTCTCCCCCTTTAATTCCACGGTGTGAGCTGGGTGTTCCTGCTCCTCACCCCTCATCAGAGCTGCTCCCCAGGCCGGGGGAGCACAGGCAGGAGCCCAGGACCCTCGAAGGAAACTCAGGGCTGAAGAGACAGACAAAGCCAAATGCTAACTTGAATTTTTTCTCTCAGCTAAACTGCTACAGCAGCGTGGGAAGAGTCTGCGATCACCTGGACTTCCCTGGGAATGGAACAACTCATTGGGATGCAAGATCATGCACTTCTGCCGTGTGGTTTTATCTCTGAGCTCTTCCTGGGGTTGTGTTTATCCTGCCTCTGCCTGTGGAAGGATTGTTTAATGATGTGAGGCTGCACTGTGGACTGGGCTCCCTGTGCCTTTTTTTCCCAGACTTATTGCCCAGTCTTGGATAACTGAGGGCTCTTGGAGCTGCTGGAAATGGCTGTGTTTAGGCACCTGCTTATCCTGACAGATCTGAGCTGTGGGTCCTGGGATTTATTTGCAGGTGTCCCCTCAGGATATAAGTTCTCTCTTGTCCAACGATTCAAGCAAATTAATACAAAGGCTTGATGGGCCCAGAAGCTACAGAAATGGGCCTACATAAATTATGTAGCTGTAACATCCTCTTGGAATCCCAGGTGACTCTGAGGACCAGGGTGTGGGAGTTTGTGCCTTTGAATTTTACCCATGGGAGAGTTAAATCTGGTGTGAGGAGTAAGGGCAGTGTAGAAGAAACCTGCTCAGGTGGTTCCTCTTGATCTGCTACAGGTCTTGTCTGCTGTGTGACCACAAAAATCCGTGGGGTTTGATTTCTCACTGAGTGACAAAGAGAAGCATGCGAAAGGAGCCTTCAAAAACAATATTCTTTTTAAAACTGTATGTTTGACCTAAAATCTGCCTTTTCAGAAACTTACAGAATTGTTTTCTCTTAAGATCGTAGTTATCACTTGCTTTTAAGGCTTGCACTCACTTGGAGATGAGGGGGAAGTGGAAACATCTTCCACTGGGCTGTTAATATCTGGGGGGACAGAGCTGGGGGAGTAGGAAATGCTGTGGTTGTAGGAATGTGAGCATTGGCTCCTTGTGTTTTGCTTTGAAATAAAATGTATGGATTATAAAAGCAGGATTTTCATGTCCTTTCTTTGAAAAGGAAAGCTGCTGTGCGCCGGATTGGGGAATAGGGTGTATTCATCTGCTGGATGTGCTGATGAGTAAATCCTACTGAACCAAAGACTGTGCTTACCTTGTTGCTGATGGTTTTTCCAGTTGATTCGATATTTTTCAACTTTTTCCTGTGTATGCTGAAATGTAAAAGGGGAAAAAAACCCCAGCCCAACAAAAACTGGATTATTCCTTACCAGAACACAGAATTAGCTTGGCCTGTGGTCCACTGGTAACACAAATGTGCTGTTGTGTTTGTGGGAATGGTGAGGATGTTGGGATGAGGCAAATTGGCTTTAGATGAACCTTTTATTAAGGAGTTCACTTGATTTCTGCTATAATAATGTGCTATCACCAGGACTTAAAGGACTGGCCTGGCTGTAAGTGCTGCTCATTTTTTTTTCTTTTCCCCCTAGCTCAGTTTCTCTATAAATACTGTTCAAAGTTCTTTCTTCCCGAGAGACTCCAATTATTTTTAGAAATTTCTCAGTATTTTCTAGACTCTCTGAACCACAGAAGTGCAGCTTCCCAGAATGTGAAATACAGTTCTTGCCTTTTCAGTGTAGAGTCACTCTGCTTCTCCACTTGTTCCCAGTGCTTTTGGGCTCTGCAGCCAGCTCTGGGTTGCTCCCTGTGAAGCTGGAAGGTGCTGTGCCAGCAATCCCAATTAGGAGTGCCACGAGCCACAGCTAACGAGGACAAACAAACGTGCAAGTGGCAGTGGAATTGAAGCTGCAGGGGAGTGGAGCAGGAATAGGTTGCAAATGTCAGTGAGAAATTCAGCAAGGGCTGAACAGGGGGAGAAGTGTTTCTCCTAAAATTTACCAGAGTTTTCTCAATGACCACGGGCAGGCAGGGTCTTTGAGTCTTTCATCTGTTTTGACTTTGCTTTTCCCTTCTGATGGATTCTGCATCCTCCTCTAAGGCTCCTCCTGTGCCCCAGCTGCTGCCCTGCCCCTCTGTCCCCAGCTGTCCCCACGGCCCCATCAGCTGCCAGGCCCATGGGTGGTGGTTGCTGTGGCTGAGGTGGATGCAACTCTGGGAATTCAGCACGAATTAAGCTCCTGGACATTCACTGCTTGGCCAGCTCCACGCAGAGGATTTGTCCAACTGACTGAGGAAATAGTTCCAGGTGGAGGAACATTTCTTTCCATTAATGTTCGAATGGGCTCCAAATTACCGAACTTTGAAGACTCCGTATTTCCTGAAGATAAAAGTTTTTTCAAAAATGAGGATTGAACTTAGTTTTAAATCAGAAACAGATGCATTTGTGTGTGTGTGTGGGGGGCTGTTCTAAGTAATTTTCTGCACGACTAGTTTGAAAGCTGTTGATGACTGGTGAAGATGGGCTATAACATTTCTCAGCCTTAGACTGGGGAATATGAATAATTTTTTTTCTCTTATAGAATGGGAACTGACTGGGAGAGAGCAAAGGAATTCCCTGGGCTTAACAAATATCTCAGCATCTGAGCTGACTCCGGTGCAGAGCGATTCCCTTTATGCAGTTGCCAATACTCACAGTACCCAGGATGTACCTCGCTGTCATCCTGGAGCAGCAGAATTAAGGTGGGAATTGCAGAATAATCGCAGAGTTGTTTTTCTCATGGGATGGAACATCAGAAGAGCCTCAGAGTGGGAGGGTGGGGGCAGAAGTACCAGACTCAGCATTTGACGTGAAAACAGAGGCAGGTAGGTGCTGTGGAATTAGTCATGGACTGATGCAAGAGGAGACCACCAGCAGAACAGACTCCCTTTCTTTTCCTTTTTGCTCAGTGATGAGTTAGCTCCTGAAAAAGCCCACAAAAACTGCTGCTGTTTTACCATACTGCCTTTTCCGTGGAGCGTTTTAAGGGTAAAACATTGCTGTTCTACAATGAAGGATCCTGAAGATCGATTCCATGGAATCCTTAAACTTCCAGAGGCTGCAGCACTCTAGAAACCCCTCCCTCCTGTGGTGTACTTACATAAGGAACAGAACCATTCCTTGTAACATGGGTTTGTCCTAATAATATCCTTGTATTGTTTTCCCCATCTGTTCTGCAGCCATTCCATTCCTGCGCAGGGTCTTTGTGCACAGCTAATGCAGGTTCTCCCCGGGGATGGAAATATCATGGCGCTTCCTCTGGAAAGGGGAGCAGATGGCACCCAGCCACGTACACACTTTGATTTTCTGCAAGCTGTTTTGGCACTATCTCAGGGGGAAAGGGAAAAAAAAAGTTGAACATTCAGCCGTTGTTGCTTCTCTCAGCAGCCAGGAGTGTTGGTGACCTCTGAGAGAGGGGTCAGGGTGCTGGGCACGGGTGACAGAGAGGTCCCTGCACAGGATTTTATCTTGGGGTGGCTCTAGGCCTCAGTTGTGAAAGGCTGCTGGGCTCTCAGCGCTCTGTCAGTCCATCCCCACCCTTCACACAGAGATGAAAGGTGTTTCCTAGGGAGAGCAGGGGTGCAATATTTACTCAGAAGATGGAGAAGCAGATAAAAGGAGCTGCTTTGTTCTTCCCCTTTGCTCTGTGATGATGCTTTGTCTTGAAGGATGTTAAAGGAAGCTCACTGTTCAAAACAAAGCCTAAATAAAAAAGCTAATAGGGATTGGCTTCTGGGGGGTTTATTCAGCTCCATAGCTCTGCATCTCCTTTTTATTATGAAGAAATAATCCCTGGTTTGGATGGAACTAATGTAGATCTACACTGTGTTAGCTTGATTCTCATTTAAAGCCCATATTTGATCCATCTTTCAAAATACTCCAGTTCTTGTGGTGCTAATTCAGGTTTATAACCCTGTTTTTAACCCCGGGTCTGGATGTGATCATCAGTGTTTGACCTAAGAGTGCTGCTGGTGGGAGCTGCCACAGCTCTGTGGGAGTTGGTGGAACGGAGTGAAACCCTGTGTGCCATCACCCAGAAACTGCATTGCACATGTGAAACAAATTCTGCCCATACTCAAGAAATTCACTCTTAGAGAATACATTTTGAGTATTCTGAGCATTGAGTTATTCCAGGTAACTGCCATTACTTAAGTTAATCCGCTTTTTTTTTCCCCCCCAGTGTCTTTTTGACCATTTCCTCCAACAGGCTCTGCCTCCGTGCTCAGGATGGGTTTTGTTCAGTTAGGCAGCAATTACAGCTCTTGAAAGCCCTTGCTAGACTCAGTAATGAGAACCTGGCAGCTCAGAGCCACGGGAGAGGCCCGTCAGCACAACAGCACAGATTTTATGTGTATATAGTGCTTAGCAGAGGTAGTTTTGGAGGCTTTTATCATTTGTCAAGCAAGAGTTAGGAAGGGGAGGAAAAAAAATCTGAATGAATGGGTACTGTCATGAATTTCTCTGGCTCTGTGTAGTGGAGAGGATGCATTCAGTATTCCCTGCTATGCAGGTTCAGTGTGCTGTGGGAGGTTTCTCCCCAGAGCAAAAATGATCCCAGGATTATGGGGTTGTCTGAGAGAGGATCAATTCTTTGTGGGCATTTTCTTGTGGTGCTGAGCTGCTGAACAGGCCCCAAACGGGGTCCTGGGCTGTGTGGGGTGCAGTGGCTGATGGCATGGACTCCACAAGATGGGGATAAGCAAAGACACAAATCCAGGGTTCTTAAACCGTGACTTTGTTCTGAGTTCCCAACCTTGTGAGGCACAACAAATGTGTTGAACCAACCCCATGAACCACGACAGGAACACGCATCAGGTGTGACCAACCACCAGCCCCACGCTGGGAGCACCCATGGGTTCTAACAATTGTTTTCCAGTTCTGTCACTTGTTTTCCACCTCTGGTTCAGCTGAGCCGTTCCCAGAATGCTCTCTGCTCAGCCCAAGGAGCAGAAGTGAGCAAGGATTTCACGAGGGCAGCAAGGCCCTCACTTTGCAAGGCCTTTCTGCTCCTCAGCACTGGGGGATGCGGCTTTGGGTGCTGGGGCAGAGCTGCAGTGCCCCCTGTGCTCTGGCAGCTCTGAGCTCCATGGTTCAAGTCACTACTCCAGCCACTAACTCTTCTAAACACTTGGAATTACGGTTTTTATTCAGGGCGTGCCCCAAGTGCTCTGTAAGAACGTCACGAGGGAAAATCGGTGGTAGGAGCGGTGGGTGGGAGCCCTTGTGTGGCTGGGGTTTGCAGGGTGATCTCTGTGTGTGTCAGGGCAGGACCCAGAGCCAAGAAGTTTCATCTTGAGGAAGGAATCCTGTCTCACCTCTCTGGGCTGGGGCTGGAGGGGAGGTACAGCCCCTCAGAGGGTCAGAGCTGGCCCTTGCCAGAGGTGGAGAACATCCATTAGCAGGGCAAGCAGCCAGCTCTGCTGAGGAAACTTCTCTCGAAGATTTTTGAGCAGCTCCCACAGCTCCCAAGGTTACCCACCCAGCTGGAACATAATGTATAGGTAACATTCTATTGAAAATTAGCTTTCTTCATGCCTAATGTCGTCAGTTCATCTGTCTGTTGAAAGGAAATGATTGCAATAGCAGCTCTAAATGCCTTTAAGAGACTTCTTGTAGTTCCTCTGCAGTCACACACATCTCTCATTTTCCCCTCAAGGCTGCTAAGGAAAAACCTGAATAATAAATCTGTGAAGACAAACTAATGGGAAATTATATCGACTGTGCTTTCAGAGTATTACTTTTTATGCCAGTGGTCTGTGTGTCAACTGCTCACATGCAGGTTGAGGGGTTTATTTTTTTAAACAGGTTCTGTTGAGGGACCTCAGGGATGTTTGGAACGACAGCAGGTGGTGCAGGGAGTTGGTAGGAGCTTGTTTTAATTGACTTTAAATGCCATGTCTGTGAGAAATAACAGATGATATCCAATTCCTGAGTGCCTCATTTCTGCCTGTTAAGTGTCTCCAGTGTAAGGGGTTTTTTCTGGCCCTATGAGGACAACTTTCAGCAGTCCTGATTTTCAGTCCTTTTGTTGATAGAAGGATTGTTTTCTGATGAGCAGCTCCTGCACAGACAAAGCTGTGATATCCATCCAAACAGGTGACTGCGAGGTAGATTCTGTTGAAAAATTTCAGTTTTTTTCCCATACCACTGTGGCTCTTGCATATCATTGACTCCAGCAGGGTGGACCCAAGTTTCTCTCTGAAATTTAGCCTTTGTCAATGTGTCCCAGTCCTCAGCACGAACACTTGGTTTCCAGAACAAGTGTAAAAACTGGAGGTTTGGTTGTAAAAATTGCAAATTCCAGGCTTGCACGTTCGCAAAGGAATGAAAATAAAACCATATTTTGCCTTAATAAACCTGCTAAATCTCTCCTTCGGATTTTCCAGCTGTCACAGCCAGTTTACACTGCCATCCCCAGCAGCTTTCAGGAGCACTGGGATGTGTTTCTGGTGACACCAAGCACTGAAGTTTGATCTCTGGCTTGGCTGCGTTGGCATCCATAGGTGCCCTTACAGCCTCTCCTGTGTGTCTCTAAACCAGCTGGGTATTGCCTTCTCCTAAATTCATGTTCAGCAGCCTTGATCTACTTCAGATGCAACCAAAATATGACCCTTTGCTGTGTTTTTGTTGCTGCCAATGTACCAGAAAATCCCCGATTTTCCCAGCCCTTTATCAGAGAGTTTGTTAAACTGCTCAAGAAAACACTGTGCTGTTGCACAATTAGCAAAACTGTGCACAGCTCTCCTGGAATATAAATCCCATATCTACTATGAGTGGAATAAAAATGATGAAGTTGGTTGCCATGGGCTGCCCAGAGAGAGTAAATCTCTCACTGGGACTCCTCAGAAGAGATCCCGTAGCACTTTTTTGGCTTCTTGAAATGTCATCTTTAAAAAATCCCATCCCATAGCTCCAGATGATGTGCGGCACAGCCACTAACACTGAAAAGTTGGTGGTGCTTTGCAGCCTCAGATGTTTATCTTGAACATATGCTGTGAGAAAAGGAGGAAAAGCCATCGCAGGGAAGCAAGAGTCGAGGCTGCTGTGGGTGGGCTGAAGATGTCAGCTTGGTTTCACGTTGGGAAATGTCGGGAGCGTTGCCTGAGCGTGGGAGAAGCCACAATATTTGGTACAGGGTTTGGAGGTGCTTTTCTCTTTTTCCCTCCTTGAAATCTTTTCTCTCGTCGCCATGTGTTTTTGTGAACGTGTCAACTGATGTTATTACACTTGGCATCCTGAACCCTAAGGTTGCTGGAAAAGAAATGTGAAGCGAGCATTTGTTTTGTCTTCAGTGAAGCAGGGTTTTTGATGTTGTAGGATCTTCGGGGCAGGTTCAGCAGTGTTTGCACACTGTCTGGGACAGGCAGGGCTGCAGCCTTTTCTCAGCCCCCTCAGTACAAATACACCACCAGCAGCAGATTATTCTGAAGGGGGAAAAACCTGAAAGAAAACCAGTCCAATCTCATGGCTTCTCACGCGCTTGGCCTCTGCAGGAGCAGTTGAATTTCTTGTTTCACCTTTTCCCTGTGCTTTGAGATGTGGTCTCACTCCCAGTTTATTCTGTCATGCACGGATGGCAGTGTGGGTGAGGGCTCAGGGTTTGCAGTCACAGCAGTGCCGGGGCTCTGGCACCCTTGGCTCATGCAGGAGATATTCCCTTGGTGCTGGAATAGCTGGAGTAGCTGGTGCAGGGAGTGGGGGAAATGAAAAATGGTGAAGGGTCTGCAGGGGCTACACGAGGAGTGGCTGAAGTCGCTTGGTCTGTTCAGCTGGAGGAGACTGAGGTGAAACCTTGCCAGGGTCTGCAGCTCTGTGAGCAGGGACAGGACCTAGAGAAGGGCTGGAGCTGTGTCAGGGGAGGGTCAGGATGGATCTCAGGAAAGGTTCTTCCCCCAGAGGGTGCTGGGCACTGCCCAGGCTCCCCAGGGAATGGTCCCGGCCCCGAGGCTGCCAGAGCTGCAGGAGCGTTTGGACAGCGCTGCCAGGGATGCCCTGGGTGGGTTTGTTGGGGGGTCTGGGCAGGGCAGGAGCTGGGCTGGGTGATCCTGTGGGTCCCTTCCAGCTCAGAATCTTCTTTGAGTCTCCAAAAATCCATAACCTGTACATTTTGTGTGCATGCACATCCCTGTCTTCACTCATTCACAGCAAAATCTCTTCTGTAAAAGCAGAATAAGTATCAGGGTATCAAACGTGTGAACTTTGAACATTTTAAAAACAAATTAAAAATGTCCAATTGCCTTAAAACTCAGCAAAGCCAGGAAATAGAAAGCAAAGGTGCCCTGGAGAACTGCAGCATGCAGAGGTTGTGGTTGCAGTTGTCTGGCTGGGAGCTGGGTGCTGCATCTGCCTGAGGTGGGAGCGTGAGAGCCCCAGTGCTCCCCACCAGGCTGCCCAGACAGGCAGGGCTGTGTTCCCAGCTCCAGCTGCTCAGTGCCAGGATTGTGGTGGAGGAGCAGTGGCAGGGATCCACAGGAAACCTTCCTGGGGCTGCTAGAGGCACTGGGAGGCTCCTGCCAGCCTCGTGAATGCAGCGGGGGGTCACTGGGGGCTCCATGCTGTGCTCCAAGGGTGGTGTGGGCCGTTTCCGTGTGCCATTGCAGCTTTGGAGTAAATGTTCTCATTCTGGTCAGACACAGCATTTCTATTAGCAAGGGTTAAGAGTGCATTCTGTTTGCTTATGGTCATTTGGTAGGGATTTATTTCTTTTCCTCCTGCCTTGAAACTTCATAACTTTGGTTTTTGTTATGTGGAGTCGAAATCCCCTCTTTCCTTCAAAACTATGAACGTAAGGTAGTTATAATCTGGTTTATCCCATTATAGGTTTGTGAATGCTCTGGTAATGGTGCAGAATGTACTTTTAATCTCGTTTAAAGTTTGAATTAATATTTTATTTATATATGTAGAGACTCAAAAACCCCAAGCTACTTCAACGAGCAGGCACTATTGAATTTCTTTTTGCATGCGCTGTGTGCAGCTGCATATCTGTGTGATCATCACTGCAGAGCAGCTCCATGATCTAAGGGAGAGTTCCTCCTTCAGAAACGTGCGTTTACCTTGTGCGCTTCACAGAGAGAGTGTCTGCCAGCCCTTCCAGTATTTCATGGCTTCCTGGCACGGTTTAACCCCACCTAACAATCAAATCCCACCCGGAGGCTCGCTCAGCCGTCAGTGCGGTGGTTCAGAACGGGAACAGGGAGAAAACCTGGGAGGTGACATGAGGACGGTTCAATAGGGGAAGCAAAAGTCACGCACACAAAGCCACTGGAGTTCATTCCCTGCTTCCCATGGCTGGGCAGGTGTTCAGCCATCCCCAGCAGGGTTCTAACACACTCTGGAGGCTCCAAATATCCCCCTCTTCTTTCTTCTTCCCCTCACTTGATGTGCTGAGTGGGATGTCACATGGGCTGGACTATCCCTGGGGTCAGCTGGGGTCCCCTGTCCTGGCTGTGTCCCCTCCCCAGCAGGGCCCTGACGAGGGGCAGGAAAGGCCTTGGCTCTGTGCAAGCCCTGCCCAGCACTAACAACAATCCCTGTGTGATCAGCCCTGTGCTCAGCACAAATCCAAAACACAGCCCCATTCCAGCCACTGGGAAGGGAATTAACTCAGCCAAAACCAGCACATTTCAGTGCATAAATGCACTCACTAAATGTGAGCTCGGTCTTAAATTGTGTTCAACCAGTGAGAATGTTAAAAGTTGTGCTTTGATTGGTGCTTTCCTTTCTGCAGAGAAGTGGGCAGCGTGGGCTGTGCCCCTGGGTGAGCGGGGAATTTCAGGAGCTCGGGCTCTGGGGTGTTGTGCTACCTCCTCCTGTGGGATTGCTGAGCCACCGTGTCAGTTCATTTCCAGCGGAAACTGTAAAGTGAGAACGGGGAAAGAGTTTGGGAATCGGCTGGGGAGAGGAGGGAAGCTATTGAAGGCAAGGAGAGCTTGCAGGGAGAAGTCAGAAATGTTTCTGATAAGCTGGCAGTCAGAGGGATGTGCACTTGTGCTGTTGTGCATCTGCTGTGCCTCTCAGCCAAGCTGAAGAGTTAGCAGGCAGGGGAGCTGGAGGTGATATTTTTTTGCTGACTTGTGCAGCCTCTGGTTTTATACCGAGGGAAATTTTGGAACCGTGAGACGGGAATTCATGGCTGAGATTGTAGCCCCTGAATGGTTAATCCCATCTCCTTTTAAACTTGAACTTTAAAATTGAAACAGACCGTAATAATGCTGAGATTGAGCTCTGCTGAGTTTATAGCCAAAGTAAGTTAATGATGTAGTCCTTTTCTGCCTCCTCATCACTGCCCTCATTCCCAGAACACTTCATGTGCCTGCTTTGATTTTCTTTCAAAATCAAAGACATCCATACTGGGAGGTACTATGAAGTCTCCATAATAAACAACCACTAAGGGATGACACAAAGTCATTTTCTTTAGTGAGAAAAGTCAAGGTCTATAGGAACCTTGTGACAGAAGCAAATCTAGCGTCAGCTATTCAATTTAGCACCGGCCAGCAAATTGGAAATGAGCAACACAGAAAAAGTGAGGAGGGTGGGAGCAGAGGAGTAAATGGCAAATATTAGGAGTTTTTGTATTGACAGATGTGGGATGGCCTCCGTTCCTGGGGGTTGCTGCTGGTGGCTTTGGAAGGGATGTTTTCCAAAGCTCTCGAGCTGTGGCAAATTCCTGGTGGGATCACCAAGTCCGAGGAGGAAAGGAGAGGGGAATTCTGCAGTCACACAACAAGAGAGGGCTCCAGGGACTGAGCTTTTCCCCAGTTACACCGAGAGAGCTCCCGGTTGAAACACTGGTGTGAGTGGAAGTAAACATTTCTGAACAAGCAAATCTCGCTGTCTGAGGGGAATTTATCAAGAGCTTTCTTCAGTGTAATCGGGTTACGAATGTTCAGTGGATCCTGACACATCAAAGGGACTCGTGTGTCTGAATGCATCTGGGTGCAAAGCAAAGCCTTTCTGAGGAGAGCTTGGTGGGGAAGTTCTTCAGAAGGGGAGCGTAAGCGCAGGTCAGCCTGTCACAGAGCAGCCAAGGCTGTGCAGCTTTTCCACTCGAGTCTGGGGCTCAGACTTTAAGACTTGCATTTCTGCTCTGGTTCAGTCCCCATCAATGCTGTCACACGAGGATAAGTCTGTAATATTAATGGCATTCATGAGCTCTCCTTAAAAAAAAAAGGGTTTTTCCTCCCCTTCCTTTTATTGGAGTGATCGTGTTGGTTGTCTTGGGCCCCTGTGCGAGTGTGCCAGGAGCTGGTGGAGGCTGCACCGCCCCTGCTCTGTTGGTCTGGAGCCCACCTCCTGCAGGTGCTTCCAAAAACCACTTTGTAAGAAAGATTTCATGAGAGAAGAGTGGGAGGATAAACATTTCTTTTCTGGAAGCGGCTTCTTGGCCAGCTCCCTGGGCAGCTCAGGAAGTTGGGCACCAGGGTCTTGCCCTGAGGGGAATTAGTGGGAATATCTCACTTTGGGTGGCTTTAGGGTCTTTAGGGTAGAAAAAGAGGGGCTGTAGTCCTTGTGTGCTGGAATGGGCTTTTTAGTTCTTTTTTAAATTATTAACAGATGGCATTTCTAGGAGAAAGGTTAACAGGAGATAATTCGAGCTTTATTTTCAAAGACAGACAAATCTCATGTCCCACGCAGAACAAGTGCAAGGAGGATGGACAGAAAGATTTAGAAAAGCTTTCACAGTATTAATGTCTGATACATCTATTTATTCTGCTTATTACTCGATTTTGTCGAATGGTAAAGACAGTAAAAATTCTTTATCAAGAATTTCCAGCACACCATTAACTTCTTTAGGCCCTGTGAGTGTTGTACAGCACTCAGAGCAGAGACAGTCTGTAAATCACCACGAAAAGAATACAAAGTCTGGAGGTGGATAATCATGATTATTTAAATAGGAAATCATTTTGGTCAAGTAAAATGTTAACTTTTTTTTTTTTTTTAAGAAACAAAATCTCTAGAGATATTCTGTCTCTTGTATAAATTTAGCAGAGAAGATTATCAGTTGATTTGCCTCTGCTTCATACTCAAGTATGCAAAGCTGCTAAAGATTTTTTTGCCTTAAACTTCCCTCGGCTTTTTTGTCCTAATTTTTTCTGTGTTTCCAATTAAGCTGTATGTTGTTTTAAAAGAAAAATAGTTACATATGTTTCCTTTTTTTTTTTTTTTTTTCTGAAAAATGAATTTGTCTTCTAGTTGAATAAATCCTTAATGGAATTCTCCTGCAGCCTTTATTAAGACAAAATTACAATTGTTTTTCTGGAAGATCAAGATTGCATTTTTCACTCTGGAGCTGATGTGATCTCTGCAGAAGTCTGTCAAAGATACACACTTTTTGTGATTGTTATAGCGTTGTTCAGCCGAAAAAATTCAAATGTGGGACACTTGAAGAGAGTTTATAGTGTAAGAAAACAACGCATTCCGGCTTTATTTTAAATTTGGGGGATAATTTCACCGCAGTTAAGCACAGCTGCAGCAGTGGATGCTGGGGTCAGGGTGTATTTCCAGGTCAGGAATGACGGAGGAGCAGTGCCCAGGCACCTTAGGCAGAGACCGAGGGGCTGTTTTGGGGACAGGGATGGTGTTTTCCCTCAGGTGTGGTGCTGCTCTGCAGGGTCTCAAGATCTCAGTTGATTTGTTGGGTTTTTCCCCTCACCCTGCCATTGACACCACAACTGCAGGAGCTGAGAAACCACCTCGGAAATATCTTGATTGCTGATCTCCAGGGCTAAGGGGTGGACGTAAGGTTGATTGTGATCTACACAACTGAGGAGAAAGTGGTGGTGGTCAGGGCTGAGCTGCTGGGACAGGGCAGAGGGGGAAAGCTGAAGTTGTCCTTAAACTGAGTAGTTTTAAAATACCAGATAATGGCTTCATGTTCCCCCCAGGTTTAGGACTTCTTCGGTTTCCAGGTGTAGGCATTTCCCAAAAAACTCGTAGTTTATCCATACATGGGAATGGTAAAGGCAAGGAGCTCATCTCTTGGAAGAAAGTAGGAAAATGGCTCTTTTTTTATAAATGCAAATTCTGAATTGGGCCTGTGCTGCCTGGGGTTGGAGGATGCTGAGAGGAATCTTTTCCTTTAAGGCCTGTGCCACAGGATATTTTCTCCCTGTGGGACTTCTCTCTGCTCTGCCCCAAGCTCTGTGTAGCCCTGGCAGAATCTGCATCGCTCTCAGGGTGAGCTTCCCTGCCTGGGCGCCCCTGGGGCTCTGTGGGTGCAGGAGAACTCCAGGATAACCAGGATTTCCCTGTCCTTATTGAGGACTCGGATTTTTACACTCTCAGGCTGTAACTTTTGAGCCTCTTGACTGCAATGAGGGTTTATTGGGAATAAAAAAAACCTGGAAAAGCAGGGCTGCACTTTCAGGTATCAGCACCATCAGCCTTTTCCCCTAAAGCCTGCTTTAAAGACACTCAAGGACATTGTGTTTCTGTGTTCATGCAGCTTCTTAATGTTGCTTTAAGATGCTTTCAAGAGTGTGAGAGTAGGTATATTTTATAAATATATGTAGCAAACACCCTGTGATTTACATATTACTACCAAACATCAATATGCAGGGGAAAATTAATTGCTGCACACAGCACTTACAGCAAAGGCAGGGCACTTTCTTGATAATTACAGTATCACTGCAGAGTAAATATATTGGTCTTTATCTGACAGGGTAATTTATGCCATCTGTGGAGCAGTTTGACTGCTGTACTCTGTTTCCAGAATGATTTTCTGGGGGGTGCTGAGCAGCTGTGTCTCCTCGTAGCTGGAACTGGAGCTGTTTGCACAGGGCCCCTGGAAATCACAGCAGCAGTACCTGCAGTTTGTGTGTTTCTCTTTGATTGATGAGCTGCTGAATTCTGGGAGTTGGGAATAAAGCAAATTTTCTTTTTTTTTTTTTTTTTTTTTTTTTTTTTTTTTTTTTTTTTTTTTGTGATGCTCCCTGCTCATCTGAGAGAGAGGAAAAGGGAGAAATTCGGAAATAAAGATCCCCAGTGCAAACTTCTGGTGCCAGTTTCTTTGGCAGGTTGGTCATGGAAGTCATACATTCATACATTTGAACATTCTGACGAAACCGGTGCTGAGGACACACAGCTTCAGCCTTTCTGCTCTGACAGGATGTGCTGTGAGGATTAAATATTAAATGTGTCGCGGAAGGAACAAGGTGTCTCTCTCTGTTTTGGTTCTCACCCTGTGGTTTCTGGCTGATGCAGTGCCAGTTCGGCGGCTCCTGAAGCTTTTACCGCCCTGTCCCATCGCTGCTCATCAGCCTTGGCCACCAAAGCCACGCTGAGAGAGAGCCTGGTGATGGCTTCAGTGCTTGGAACACTCGAAACTGGGGAGATAAAAAAATATTCCAAACAAATGGGGCCTTACTTCTGCCTTTCCAGTGGCTCCTGTGTCTCTGGATTGGTGGCCAAAGCTTGGTTGTTTTGGATAAGCTTCCATGTTTCATGATGGTGATGCTTTTGGGGGAGTTACTTTGGTTTCAGTTTAATTCTTTGGTTTCAGTTTAATTCTTTGGTTTCAGTTTAATTCTTTGGTTTCAGTTTAATTCTTTGGTTTCAGTTTAATTCTTTATAACTTCCCCTCTTCTGCTCCTGTTTGTCAGGGGCATTACTTAAACAACAGAAATTACTCCAACCAAAAAGATTCCCCACAATCCACACTTCATGTGCTTTGTTGGTCAGATCTGTGAAACTTTAAAGGCATGGCGCTATTAATTAATGCTATTAAGATGATGTGGTCTCATCATATTTAAAGCTAAGCCTCAGGTGATAGTTAACGGTGCTGCAGAGTGTATTAACGAAATTACTTGTAGTAATTAAGGGAGAAATGGAGGAGTTTGAGAGAAGTTTGGAGCGTTCGGTTAGAAGGAAATGGGAATGCAGCCCGAGGGGCTTCTGCCTGCCCTTTTCTCCATGCTCCCCCCGCGTGTGGCTGCTCCTGGGGGGACACCGAGCTCCTGGAGCTGGGGCAGGGCAGCCTCTGCTCCCCACAGCCTCTGCTGGCCACTCGTGTTTGCACAGAGGCGGCTCCACAGTGCACTGACCCCTAAGTGCAGAGCAGGACAGGATGGATCCGGTTCTCTCTCCGTTTCCTCAGAGGAATTGTCACGGATCGCCTGCAGGGTGTTTGCTGCTGCAGAGGAGCAGGGAAGGAGCTGGAGCTGGAGCCGTGCTGTTGCTTTGCAGGAAGCAGCTCAAGGAGTTGTACTGTCCAAGTACCTCCAGATCCGGACATTTGCTGCTATCAACAACCTCTGGCACCTCAAGTCACACCTGTGAACTTTGATTTCGAGCCCAGCTGGCTGTCACTGCTCCGTGTTGTGTCCATTCTTCCTTCTATGCGTGTAATTAGGTGCTCATTTGCAGTTAATCACTAAAATCCAAGGGGTTTTTTTAACCATACAAAGGTTGTCCATATCGCCAGTCTGTTTGTTTTATAGTAGATGGCTGTAATTGATGATAAAATATTTAATGTATCGCATCAGCTAAACATGGAATGTGGCAGAGCGGGGATGAAGGGCCACATCTGCCCCATGCTGCTTCCCCTCGGTAGAGCCCAAAGCATTCCCTGCAAGCCCTGAGGTCATTTCTGCCCCTTACAAACCTCACTGCTCCTGATCATCCTTCGTGTGACCTGCTCTGACTGATGGAAAGAAGAAAAGGCGGTACCTGTACCGTGCTTTTCCTGCCCTGACTTCAAACTGTGGCACTAATGGCATTCCTGCCATTAAATGTGAACAGGAAAGGTTAAACATTGTCTGTGGCTCTGTCTCTTGTGAGAGAAAAGGAGAACGGAGCGGTGGGGAATGGCTTGAGGTGCTGCACGGCCTCTCTGCAATCCCACGGCACGCACAGCGCTGTGCTCAGTAATAAACCCACCATGGCTGCCGTGTTTTACATTCATTTTGGAAGCTTCCTCTCTGTATTTAAATGAATTTGATCTTTCCTCCTGATACAAGAGGAGCAGTGAATAAAAGCAGGTCTCCCAGACAGTACATGAATATCTACGCTTGCTGAATTTCCCAACCATGTTTCTCTGTTCTGCCATTGCTTGTTGGTATTTGTAGCTTCCTCAGCTTTTTTTTTTTTTTTTTTTTTTCGGCTGCCTGCTTCACAACAGAAAGAAAAGTCCAAAAAAAAAAAAAAAAGAAAAAGCAATTGGAAGATTAACAACAATTGGAATTAATTCTGGTGGCCCATCAACCACTATTCAGCCTTAAAGGAAGGCTGAGGGGAAAAGAAGCTGCAATGAACAGTTCAAATATGAATTAATTCACAGTTTTAAATAAAAGCTGTTTGGGAACTATTAATCATAATTATTTTATGGTAGAAAATGTGTTATCTTCTAAGTCAGTTTCTCAGTGGATGTTTGAAGACAAGTTTGAAGACAAGAAAGAAGGCTTCTCTTCCTCTTTAAAGAAAACCCGGGATGCTTTTTCATGATCCATACAAAAATATGGATACTTGGATTGAAGGGGCTGAACTGTCTTCCAGTGTTTTCCTTTTGAATTGGAGAAACCGTCGGTGCCTTTCTTTCGCTCCGAACTCCTCCCTGCCTGGGACTTGTGAAGCTGCTGAGAGCTCAGCTCATGGATAAAAGGCTTGAGCTGCATCTCCTGCAGGAAAATTCCCAAATTCTGATGGATCCCCAGTGCTGGAATGGGGCCTCTACAAAGGGCTGGTCCTGCCAGGAGATGGGAGCTCAGTAAGAAAACATTCCTTCATATCAAGCTGACTTGCAGCTTTGAGGACCCAAAGAAGCAATTCTGAAATACCAAAATGTGTCATTTTGATTAAAAAGACAATCAAAACAGTCTGACAAGTCCTATTTTAGAGGTTAAGAGAAATTCAGCTCCTTACTCTGATTTGGAATGCAAATATTTTCATGTTTGAATTTTTTTCTAACACAGAAATTCTGTACTTAATTCAGCCTGGCAAAAGTCTCCGGTGTCTTTGATTCTTCTGTTCGTTACAGAGAAATGCTAAATCAAAATGAGCTTGGCTTTGGTTTATCCACATGAGAAACTCTTCATCACAGTTCGGTCTCAGAGCAAACAGCCAATGGGAGGGCTTTCCAGTACAGATCGACCGCTTCTCTGAAAATGCAGCCAGACCAAAAAACCATCATCCAGATTGTGTTACCCTTCCCCTGCAGCAGCCTGGAAGAGCGAGGCTCCTTAGCAGGGAGAGGAGCAGCAGATGGAGGGGCTCTGGGCTGTGTATTCGGTTGAGTCCTTGTCAGTCTTACGGCTTTTGGGCAAATAAATCCCTTCTTTCTTCCTTTGCAGAGTGCACGTGATAGACCTTCACTCTGAGCAGTGCTTGCTGCACTGATCGTCCTGCAGACATTTCCTCCCGCCACAGGAGCAGAAACGACAGCAGTGTTCAAAGTCACATTTCAGATCATTTTCCTTAAGCTTGTTAGCTTAGGCTGGAATTTAAAAACTACTTTATTCCTCCATGCAAACCTGTGCCAGCTTCATCCCAACTGGAGCTGAACTTTGCTCGTTAGAAATCTCCCACTCTGAATTTTCTTTAGCTACAGAAGAAAAATATGGTATTTAACAAGTAAACAGCAGAAAATGGCTTCCTTTTGCTGTTTCCAGTAGTGTTCTGTAATAATAGATTTAAAAAATAATAATTTCTCCACTTTATCCTGGGCAGAGGCTGGCAGAGGAAGGTCTGTGCATCAGGAGATTGCTGCCTGGGAATCCTAGCAGCTGATATGATATTCATGGCACTGGTAGGAACATCCCTTGGACTGCCTGCAGTGAATGCAGGGAGCGTGGCAAAGCTGGCCCAGGCTGAGCTCGCTCAGAGCCCCTGAGTGAACAGGAATTTGTCTGAGATCAGAGAGATGGGAAAAAATTATAGATGTGGTGAATAGAGGGATCTGCACGTGGTCTCTGCTCTGGCCACAACCTGTGATGCTGCTCTTCCTGAATAGAAAAAAAGCTTGGGATGAGGTTTTTGTGAAGAAGGTTAGAAAGATGTCAGTTAGCTGTCACTCCAAAGTGACTGCTATGGATCATAAAGGATTTAAATTAAAAACATCCTGCCTCCATTCCTGCCACCCCAGCTGCTCCGTGTGCAGCACCGCTCTGGATGGAGGGGAGGGCTTTGGGCTTTTAAGTTCCAAGTTGCTGTTTTGGTCCTGGGTAACCTCTGAAAGGCCCTGCCCCCTGACAGCTCTCCTGTGGCCTCTGTGGGAATGATTTATTGGCTCCTCACTCAAAAATGAACTCGCCTGTTTAGTGCAGTGCTGTTCTGGCCTGCATTGAGGCCTGGCATTTTACCTCTACATATGTTTTATTTTTCCTTTTTAAAGTGTGTGTTCCACCTTAATTTCCCCTTGTTCCTGCTCCTGCAGATGGATTGCTGTGTTCAGCACAGGCACGTTTTGCTTCTGGAACCTCACAAAGTCTGTGCCTGGGGTTGCTGCCATGCAGCAGGGGAAAGTCTATTAAAGCTCTGGCCAGGGAGTTGCAGATGACTTTTTGTGGCTGTTTTTCCTTCAGGTGAGACAAAAAGCAGCTCAAGCAGGGAGAAGGGCATTTTCCCTCGGATGCAGAGGCCTAATGCAAACAAGTGACTGTGTTGGGAGAGCAAACAGGGATCATCCGTCTCGGGGAGGAGATGTGGGCTGGGAGAGCTGAGCTGAGCTGGACATGGAGCGTGGATGTGGTGTGAGGTAGAAAGGTGTCTGTCACGCACCATAGGAGGCTTCCTGTGGAAATCTGCAGCTTGGAAGCTTTTCCTTGGATTATTTGGAAGCAGATTAGGACAGTCACTCGTTCCAGCCACTTCTGAGCTCTGAATTCCATTCAAGATGGAATTCCATTCCGTTCAATCCAAAACAACAACAAAATTCAGCCCCGTACTGAATGGGAACTCACTCCATCACTGGCATCTCACCAGCTGCCATCATGAAAATCAGGTTTCACACCCAGGGAATGCCTGCTCTATATTCTGCTTACGCTTCCAAGAACTTTCCCCTTTTAATTGGGCATTATGAGATCCATATGCTTAAGTCGACTGTCTAGAAGCTTTTAGACTTGTGAGGAGGAACTCATGAGCTAAATTTGGAGCCATTAAACCACAGCTCTTCTCCTGAGAGAAATTTTCCTGAAACAAAAATTGGATTTGATCAAGATGTTCTTGTTTGCATTGCGGCTTTCATTCTCTGGAGGGTTATTTCATTAACATGGGACATCCACCGTGGATTTGGAAAGGTGATATTGGAAATGGAGATGAAGGAAAAATGAAATTGGGCTGATATAACATTCCTGTATTGGCTGGGAAGGAATTGGGCATTAAAGGAATGGGGTACCAACAGATGGAGAGGAGCTTGGTGGGGTTATAGAGAGAGAGGAAGCAGTTGATGTTTGGAGAGTCCTGAATCTTAAAGGCATCTTGAGTCCTTTCCTCTGATTTTGGGAAATTGAATTGAGAGGAGCTGGCTCCTGAGGGGTTCCAGGTCCTTTCCTTCCCGGATGCTATTGAGTAAAACAATTGCTGAGGTCAGATGGTGTCTCTGGAGAGCCCTGAGTCTCCCTTCCATCCTCAAATCAGGGTCACTTGGAGCAGGTTGTTCTGGGCCTTGTCTAGTTTTAAATATCTCCAAGGACGAAAACGCCACAGCTTTTATGGGCAATCTGTTTTAGTGTTTAATCAAGGTTATGATAAAAATGAATACTTGTGTTTAAATGGGAATAACAACATTTCACCTTTTCCTCCTCTTGTCCTTTCACTGGACACGGGTGGGGAGAATCTTCCTCCATCACCTTTGCTCCCTCCTCTCGGATCAGCTGTACCTTTAGCACAACTTCATGGTGTCTTGATATTTTGCCTAAATCTGTTTTTTTTTTAACCTGTTGTCACGCCCATGGGCTCTCAGAGCTCCTCTCCCCGTGAGCTCACCTCTGATTTCTTTCACCCTGCTGCTGGCACAGGGCTGAAACAAGACTCCTGTACCTCCCTCATGAGCATCGGCACCATTTTTGTCAAACTGGTGGATTGAAGCAAATCCAATTGTGGCAATTGGAATGCTAACAAATGCAAAGATCAGTCACACCCAGATGAAAATCTGGAGCCAATTTACTGTGTGAATCCAAGGCTATTTAAATGCTATAACTCATCAGGGTGGTTGGGATCCTAAAGCTCATCCTTCAGGAAGACAGGAGAAAGTTCCCACGGAGAATTTCTGCTTTATCTTCTCCTTCCCCTAGTAAAGATTTCATTATTAGCATCTGTGTAAAAAGATTAAAGCTACACTTTAAATAATAATCAAAATTCAAGTCTTTATCTCCTTTAAGGCACTGTCTAAATAAACCTGGGCATTTCAGAGCTGTGACATTACTTAAGAGCTTTGGGCGCATTATCTGGGTAACCTTTGTGAGCTGTTATTAACAGAGCTGCACAGATTCCCAAAGGAGCATTTGCAGCTCGGGAGGAGAGGGCTGGGATCAGGACACAAATCACAGAGCTCCAAGCCCTCAGTCAAAACAGGTGGAGATATTTAAAGAGGGATGGGTAAATAAAGTAACTACTGAGAATAAATGAGGAGGGGAAAAGCTCTCCCATCCTTGTTTTCACTCTAAAGTGCAGAATAACTGTTTTCTTGCACCTCACAGCACATCCAAAGCATCTGAGAATGATCAACCCTTTCTGTCCCTGGCAGGTCACAAGGCCCAGGGCTGTTTTCTGCATCTGGCAAAGGCAGGCTCACACCTCTGACCTGCGGGGTTTGACCTGAGAACGAGCCCACGAGTGGCAGAAGTGATGCACATCTGCAAATCCCCTCCTGCGTGCTAGACAGCAACTTCCTACAAAATCTGCTTCTGCTCTTCTGTCCTTCACCAGGACAAACGAGTTGGTGGTAGAGTCGATTTTATTGGCCAGATGTGCCCAAACAGCTGGAGCAGCCTGACTGCTGCTATGTCAATGCCTTTCCCACTGATTGTTTTTTTACCCCTTTAATATTCCCATTATTGGCGTATTTTTAGCTTAATTAGAAGCAGTGCTTATCTGCTTTTTTTTAATTTTTTTTTTCCTTGGCATTTGGAGGCTGCAGGAGAGGCACTGGGGAGGGTAATGGGTCTCTTCCCAACTCCAGCACAGTTGGCAGTGTTGATTTGACGCTAAAGAGCCATGGAAACTAACTCTGTAAATCATTCCCTTTGCTTCTCAGGGCAGGCTTTTCCCGTTTTCCAGGTGTTTTCTGAGTTGTGCCGTAGCCTGTGTGCTTCTGGAGTCAGGAACAGCAAAGTCAGCAGGCTCCATCTTTGGTAAAATCAGCCTAAATCAAAGCCCCTGCGTTTCCATCATGATTTACAGCAGTTTCCTGTCATCCTCAGTGCCTGATTTCCAGCTGTATCCAACGCTCACTCCTTAAAAGAAAGCCAGTGCTGCTCCCAACAACAAGGCAATCCTTCTGACAAAATAATCCTGTCGTGATCTGCTTCCTCCAAGTGCCAATCCGAGTGTGATCCTGTATTTTCCTGCCTGTACGCTGTGAGGGAAAAAATGACATTTATGCCATTCCACTTTGTCACGGTGTTAGGTGCAACCAATTATTTCAGCTGATGGATCTACTTAGTCTCCAGGAGCTGTAGCTCTTTGATATCTAGTGAAAGTATTTGCCACTTTCAGTGCTTTACGTCTTCAAAGCACTGTATAAACACTTAATTTAGTACAGAACCCACTGGGGACGGTAAATGAGTGAAGAGTGTACAAACTTCCACTTAGAGGACTAAAAGGCCTTTCGGGAATCGATGGGAAGTTACTCTTGCTTTAGACAGCGTGTAATTTATGCCAGTGCTGACTTGTACCTGCGTTTTGCCTGTAAGGGACCTCTCGGGTCAGATGATGCGATTAAAACCTCATCCCTCCTCCTTCGCCTTCTTTGTAGCCTTTCCTTTTATCCCCGTGAAACACCAGACTTGATCCCCTGATAATTGCAGTGGATATTCCAGGACAGGCATTTGCTGGACCACAAACTTCCAGCTGAACCAAGCAAAGCAGTTGGACTTGGTGCTCTTAAAGGCTTTTTCCAACCAAAATGATTTTAGGATTCTGTGAAAAGCCGAAGTTTCATCTTTAAAAATTTCACTGCTGATCCTGTACCCTGTTTCGTTGTCCTGAGTGACCTTTATGTGGTTTTATCAGTACCAAGGTGTGTGGTTCATGTTTTGTTACTGTGCTGAATGGGAGGAGCTGTGGCTTTGTTCCAGTGGATTTGCAGTGCAGAGTGAAAACTTTTTCAGAGTCTTGGATCTGAGAGCAAATCCGGGCATCTGGAATAACAGCTCTTCTCTCCTGTTCCTTCTTGCCTCCCCTCTGCTTTCAGTCAGTGTTGTTAAACTTTGCCCAGCATCGAGTCTGATCTACCCAAAAAAGAGAGTTTATTTCAGCTGTTGGTGTAATCTCTGTGACCAAATAGATTGCAAGGTGTGATGAGCGAGCTCAATTTGTCACAATTAAAACTGCAGATTCCCACTCAGTTCTGGAGACTGGAAGTGTTAAACTCACACTGACCAGCTTCCAGAGAGGTTCTTTTATCTCAGTCCAAGCAGAGACATGGAGAGAGGGATCTGCCTTCCAAGTCCCACGTTACTTTCTGTGTGGTGCTCCGATAACTTTGGGCTATTTCCCTGCTGTAGCTTTCAGATTCTTCATCGATGCCTGTCGATTAGGGATGGGGCTCTGAGCGATCACTGCTGGCTCCCAGGGCTTCAGCGCAGCTTTTGGCGTGAGCTGGGCTGCCCAGGGATGGCACTGAGGCTCCCGGGAGCTGAAACTTCAGCAGCGCCTTTCTGTCACTGCCCAAAGGCAGCACCGGCAGCCGCTGTGCCCGCCCAGCTCGCAGCTACGCTTTAACTGTGCTTGAAGGCAATGAAAGAGGCTCAGAGCAAAAGCTCCGAGCTCATGCCCGGCAGACACCACACACAGCAGGGTGTATTTTCTGCTGTCCGACGTTTGATTCTCCGAGGTGTTCCCATCCTGCTGCAAGCGTTGGGTTTGATGTGGTTTAGTCGTCAGTGCCTCCAAGCAGCTGTTTGCCATTGCTGTGCTCTGAATTCCTCGTGGGTTTTGTGGTGAAAATCTAACACGAATTACCTTGCTAATCTATCTTTTGTAAATACCACTGCAAAAAGAGGCAAACTTTATATTCACGCATCCTTTCATTATTATGATAATTAATTTCAATTTATAACTAATTAATGCTGTTCTCTGTCTAACCTGCCCCCTATTAGCGGTAGCAAGCGGGAATCAGTGAGTGTGTGAGTTGCAGTGCTGGGCTGCGCACGGAGATAAAAACTACCTGGGCAAAGATCCTGCGAGGAGCTGCCTCTTGCCTCCTCCCGTGATGGGTGCGCGGGGATTTCATCGCTGCGATGTGTGAGCGGCAAGGTGAGAAGCGGGAGTGCCTCGTAATTAAAAGTAACGATTCCGCTGACAGAGCCATCAGAAACACAAACCTGTCTGGGGGAGCAAAGAGAGGGGAGGAGAAGCTCCAAATCTTGCTGTGCACAGGTGCTCTTTGATCTCAGCGCCAATGCAGAGCAGCCCGGTCCTGCTGCAGGTGGCATTGGATAAGAGGATGAATTCCCTGGGTAGATTTTGCTGGCGCTCTGAAGCAATTAGCTTTTGCTTGTTTGTAAAGTGAACGAAACCAGGTACTCCCCCTCTTCCCAAAAAAAAAAAGGGTTTGAGACATCCCCGTCTCCCGAATGGATTAATTATGATTTCATCTCCCTCCTGGATCAATTATAGAAGTCTGTGCTACTGGGTTTGCTAGGGGGGGTTTCTTGTTCACTTTCTCTCTTTCTCCCTTTTTTCTTTTCTCCCCTGAAAGGTGCTCCTGAACTGAAATCCCTCTTAATGGATGTAAAGCAAAAAGTTCAGAAACTCTACAACGTTAAAATGAGACCCAGATAGTTTTAGTTCAAGGGCCAGGAAGTTCCTCACTGGTGTGTGCTGACATTCCTGAAGGTGGAGGAGGAATGGGGCAAGATGCAAGAGTCCCGGGGGGAAGGAGAACTGCCCTTCGGGGCTGGGGGGCTGCACACCCTGCTCCGTGAATCACCATTATTTTCCATTTTTTATTATGGAATACAGATCTGTGTGGCTGCTTCTCTAACTTTGTGCCAAATGACCCCTGCAAGGAATAATGATGTGCATGAGGAGCTGCAGCTGGGTCCCTGCAGTAGCAGCAGCAGCAGCAGAAGCTGCTGTGGCTCTGCAGAGCAGGAGAGGCAGGTGTGACACTGCTCAGCAAGGTAAACCCTCATCCCTGGGCCGAAGCCTCACCTTAAACCCTCACCCTTGTGCTAAAACCTCACCTTAACAGGTATTTTTTGCTCCTGATCTGTAGGCTCGACTGAGCACAGCCTGGGAGGCAGAGGAGAGGTCCCAGGTCGAGGCAGGAGTGTCTTGCTCCATCAGGGATCAGCTCCCAGGGCTGCAGGAAAGCTCCTGCTGCAGTTTACAAAACGCACGTTTTACACCAACCTCCTTTCTCTGTGAAGAAATGGATAGGTAAAGAGAGGCCAGAGAAGGACTCGCTTTCTCATCTAGTTTGTCCCTCCTTTGCACATTTTTCAAGGCAGATCCAAGGACCCTTCTGTGGAGTCCCCTAGGAAGCACTGGGATTGCATTTGGAGCCATCGCTCCGCCGAGTTCTCACCTCCAGCAATTAGTTGAACAAATCAGCTTTCTCAAGATCCTCAGCCATTTGCTGCTTCACAGTGTAATTGTGCGTGACTGTTCCTCATTAGACAGCAATATTTACCTCCAGGGAACGAGGATTTCAGCCTGGGATGAATCAAACTTTGGCAAATGTCACCGCTTTTGTCAGGACTGAAATGAATGAGCTGGCTGCGAGCACAGGCGGCTCTCAGCACCTGGATATTGTGTCGCTGGTGGGGGAGGCAGGGAAGCTTTGACAAAGCTGGTGCTTGGGAAGCCTTTCCCTTCTCCCATGGAGCAGGAACTGAGAGCCTGAGCGATGCTGGGGAGTGTTTTATCGTGCACAGTCGGGTTGCACTGGGGACCAATTGGCAGGGAAGCCTTGTTCATCCCAGCGCTGCACAGGCTGCCAAAGTCGTTAGCAGTTGTGGTTTAGGATGTGCACATCTGTGATCCTGGCTGGGATCCAAGCTATTTAGCCCATTTGAGCAGGAATGCAAGGGGTAAATTCCAGCTCTAAGCTGGAAGGTCTCAGCTCTCCCCTAGAGAATTCTAGAGGGGGGAATTCTCCTCTGTCTGGGGTTTTAACAAAAGGGGGTGAAGCCCTGCGTCGCTCCCTTTTTGTATTATATTCCCATTTTACTTCTCTTTTGTTGCATTCATGCAAATCCGTTCCAGACAGGGCATTCTTATCTGCAGGGTCCAAGCACAAGAAGTTAATGAACCGTTTGAACTCCCGTGACCACTGATCTCTGTAAGCTGAATAACGCAGCCAGAGCTCCCCTGAGTGCTGCAGAGGGTGGGAGGGAAAGCAGGAATAGGTGAGCTCAGAGAAGCAAACTGGCCTGAGATTGTTTTTTTCCAAGCTTATTTTACCAGCAGTTCAAACTTTAGGGTTGCTGCCCTCCACTGAAGGAGAAGGAAGGAAAAGCAGAAGGACTCGGTGTAGGTCCTTTGCCTCTCCAGAGGGGATTTGTTTCCTTTGGGCTTGGAGGGTGTTTATCAGATGGCAGAATATGGTCGAATGTTTTTCTCAGAAACTCTGGATGTGCTTCATGGAGAGATAAAGGATTGGTGTTTCCATGCCTGGATGCTCCCTGCGCCCGTGTGCTCCTGAGGATGCCTGGTATTGGTATCAGGCAAACACAACCGCGCTCTGCTAACGCCCTGACTTTTTTACAGAGATTACTGCAATTCTCGTGCCATTCTCTGCTGTCTGTTTTGCATTATCAGTGTCAAACAGTAAACGGACTTTTCCTCGTGGACTGGAGGTTTCCAAACACAGAAAAGAGCAGGGAGGTGTTGCTGTCAGGACACCAAGAGGCTCAGCCTGCCCTCAGTGGTAGTACTTGGGTCAATAAAAAACTTCGACTCTGGCATAGTTATGAACTAAAAACACCCCAAACCACCAAAACAAAGCAAAAGGAAAAAGGCAAGGACAAAACATCAAAACAAAAACCTGAAAAGACTCTTTATAAGAGCAGGGCTTTAAGCAGAGAGCAGAGGTGATGTGGGTGTCTCTTCCCAACACCTGAGATCTGATAAATCCCTCCTGACGTGGTGATTCTGTTCCTCGCTGAAGCTGGTGGGATTTCAAACCCTTCCGTTTGATGTGAGGGATGTTCAACATTCACCAAATCGAGCTTGAAGTGCCTGTGTGAGGCGTGGGAGCTGTTCCACCTTTGTCCCAAACTTCTGTGGATGGCGAATGTGTGGCTTTTGTGTGTCAGGTGGAAAACCATTGCTGTTCGGATCATGACAGTGAGGAAAAAAAAAATAATTCTTTTGATCTCTGCAATAAAAGAGGATGTGGAGCTTTGGAATGAGCCACTGTCCGGTGATATTTGAGCACATCTCAGTGTATCAGCTTTAAAGCTGAATAGATCCAGACATTCAGAATTCTCAAAGATCTTACTTTGTTACGCTCGTTTTAATGCTTTTCTAGGGCACCACAGTTCATTCTCGTCCTTGAGTTTCACATGCGAAGCATCCGGTTAAAATACAAATTAGTCTGAAAACAATCCTCTTTTTACTTTAAATTTTAAAAGCCTGGATTTAGCTTTTAGGCTCATTAATATTCGCAAACACTGCTTAGTTAAGCTTGCTTTAATTTCACTGTGTGCTTTGTTAACAGGGATTATAGTGATGTTTGCATTTGCATGTGAGGCTTTCGGTATTGTGCAAATTTTGGTCATTATTATGGAAGAAAGGAACGGAAAAAATGCTGAAAATCTGCCTCAGTCTCTCCTGTACTTTCTCTAACTCTTGTGCTTCTTGATAGCTTTGTGAGAGCGTTTCTCTCCGTATTTATCGGGCGGATTTTGCATTTCTCGTTGAAAGGGGTTCGAGAGTCTCGGAACCCCGGAGGAGAAGGCAGAGTTTTGGTGTCCAGGTACGCCAGGCATCGACAGGGGAATGCACCCCTTCAAATCTGGGGAGCCCATCAGCCCTGGAGCCAGTGCCAGGTTTGCAGAGCCTCCCCTCAGCCAGGGGCACTCTCCCAGCGCTCCTCACCAGCCTCCCCTGTTCCTGACGCTGCTCCGGAGCCAAAGCCTGCTCCCAGCTAAACACCCGCACGTGCAGGCAGGGCCCGGCTGCCGAGGCTCTGGAATCTTTACCCGGGGGTTGTCCTCAGCTGCTTCTTCCCCTGCCCCATTCCAGCCCTGTTCAGCGCTGTTGAGGAGCAGCAGATGAATGACTCCGGAAGCTCCGGCCCTCCCTGTCCTGGGAGAGGGCTCAGCCTGAGCGGTGCTGGCTGCTCCAGTGGGAAACCTGGGCTTGGATCCCAGATCTGCTGCAGGGATGGGGGCAGAGCTCCTCCACCCCTGGGCAGGGAGGCAGTGAGCGCCCAGGCCTTGGGTCAATGAAGTGCTGAGACCGAGATCGATGCCACCAGCCCATCCCAGGGGAGCAACCCTTGCTGCTGTTGAGTTGGGATCGCCTGAAAAGTGGGAAAGTTGTATTTGATTTCCTTTTCTTCCTTTTCCCGAATTACAGCTTTAATATAGAAACGTTAGGGTTGATTGGCCGGGTTTTCTTTGGTGTAAATACACCAACATTTCCAAGGCATATGTCTGTCATTCTAGTGCCTTCTTAAGGCTTATTTTAAAAGTTCATTTCAGCTCCTGCAGCCAAGCCTTCCCCTTTGTTAGGTGCCCCTGGTACCTTGATCCTTTACTCCTGGGGGCAAGGACAGCTCAGACTGGCTGGTTTTTTTATAGGAGCTCGATGGCAGAGAGGAGTTTGCAACTGAGACAAAATTTGAAGCTTTTCATTCACAGAGCTCATGTCCCCCCTGCCCAGGCTGCCGGGTGTGCCAGCCCCTCCAGCTGGGCAAAACTCACCCCTTCTCTCCTGAAATCGTGTCCTTGAGAATGCCAGCGAGAGGAAGGGGATGTTACAAACCAGCTCTTCTCAGTCCTGCAGGGTTTTTTCCTGCCTGTTCTTGCATCTGAAGTTTATTTTCTTCCCCTGTGCTGTCAGCCTGCCTTACAGCAGAGCTGTGGCACGGCTGTAAGAGCTGGACCTTGTAGAGAAGCAGATTTTGGCAGAAGTTACCCATAGAGACCTCTCCCTCTGAATTAAAGGCGCGGACAGCTCCGTCAGTCTTTGGAGAACCTCAGGTTAATGGTTTTTTTCTCACATTTGGTGTAGGAGCTCAGAGTATTCCCTCTCCTCTCCTCTCCTCCCTGCCCAAAGTCTCCTGACTTGCAAACCAAGCAGTCAAGGAAATTTGTACATCCAGGAACTTGCCATGCAGAGGAAACTTCTTTTTCTGGCTTGTTTTGACTGCATCTTGCGTATTGCACCTTCCCTTGGAATCTCTGACAACCTGTCCCCTGTAGTCTGTAATTTCATGCATCCCTGTAATTTTTCACTCACAGTTTTGGCTCATGTAGCAAGAGATGCAGCAGAACCTGTAAATCAGACATAAAACATTGTCCTCACACAACATGTAAAGCCTTTATTTCATGTAACGTCTTCAGTGGCTCTTGGGCGTTGTTTTTATTTTGGGGATGAGAGATGTTAAGGATAAAAAAAAAAAAAACAATGGAATTCTCTGTGAGAACAGCTTTTGGACTTGGCAGGAAATAATTCATTAATTAAATTATTTGAATTAATGGAATTGAATCAACTGTCTGCCCAGTCCTGTTGTTGTGGAATGCATCACAGGAGCGTGGAAGAATCACCAGAGCAAAATCCTGGTACAACTCTCAGGGATCTTCTCTTTCCCACTTCAGCTGAAGAGGTGCAGAGGGTTAATGTGTCTCAGGATTTGTTTATTTATTGATTGAAATTCAATCTGATGGATTTAGGGTTTTCCATTATCCATGTCAGTGTCTAATCCTTTGTTGAATCAGGAGCAGGATGCAGTTCTTTGTTTGCTCTGATTTAATAAATCATGGGAAAGGTTGGGAGGGGGGATAATAATTTCTGTGTGGTTGTTTTTTTTTTTTTTTTTTTACTTATAGAGTGCTTCAGCCAAAGACTCATTAAGCTAATCAGTCCTGCTCAGAAAAATGCGAGAACCTGAAGGCAGCTGAAAAAATCTAGGAAAGAGCGAAAATAATCCCTTTATTTAATAGAAGTACCAATTAAAATTTAGGTGTGTGACAGTTCAATTTGTAGTTTTGGGCACCTTTCCGAATTTGTGAAAGAGATGCATGCATGTTTTTCCTTTGCCTATTTATGTGCTTTATAAAGTCAAGTTATGGTGGATATTACTCCGGAGAATCTTGTAAATTTGTGCGATATCTCTCCTTTTAAGTGAAGTTTGTAAGCTTGGGAGGTGCAGCTTGAAAACCATCAGTTGTTATCGGTTGTTCTCTGTTAAATTTCTTCCCAAGGATTCACTTTTCTACTTTTATTCTTTATTTGTCACTTTTTCACTGCAGCTCCTGCTGTCCCCCCAGCACTGGTCGCAGATGGATTTCCTCAGGTCTCTGGGGAGCCCTGTGCTCCTCCAGATCATCCTGGAATGGTTTGGCTCGGAAGGGACCTTAAAGCTCATCTCATCCCACCCCTGCCATGGCAGGGACACCTTCCACTGTCCCAGGCTGCTCCAAACCCTGTCCAGCCTGGCCTTGGACACTGCCAGGGATCCAGGGGCAGCCACAGCTTCTCTGGGCACCCTGTGCCAGGGCCTCCCCACCCTCACAGGGAACAGTTTCCTCCTCATATCTCATCTAAATCTCTTATCTTTCAGTTTAAAACCATTCCCCCTTGTCCTGTGCCTGTAAAAAGCCACTCTCCATCTTCCTTATAAGCTCCCTTTGAGTACTGTCAGGCCCCAATGAGGTGTCCCTGGAGCCTTCCCTTCTCTCCACACGTCGCAAGGAGTGGATTTTGGGTTGGGATTTGTGTCTTCAACTGAATAAACCGATGCAAACCCTGGTTCTCTTCTTCTGTTTCAAACAGTCAAAACTTTCAGGGACAATACTGCACTAAAAATCACTGCTGGCTTCAGTGTTGGAGATCCTGGCTTTCAGATACTGATCCATTTGGGGTTTTTTTTGTTTAATTTTGTCATGGGAGTAGCTCCAGCAGAGCAGTGGTTGGGAGATCAGTGCTACAAGAGGCAAAATATTTTCATCCTGTCAGATCCATGCATGTGTGCTGCGGAGTCCCGCTGACTGGGATCAGAGTGCTCTAGATTACATAAAGGAATATCAATAGAGTTTAAAAGATCTGAATCGAAATAGAGGATTTGTCACTCCAAGATGAAGTAAAATAATGGTATTTTGAGATGCAGTTTCAAAGTTTAACAAAATAAGGCTGTTGGCACTGCAAAGTCGTACAGCATCACCAACTTGGAAGTAATGACAGAGGCGGAATCAGTGAATCTTCCACAATTTGTTGGGTGAGGTAAGCCCTGCCTTGCTGGATCGAGCTGAAATAAGGGATGAGCTGAGGAGGAGCTGCTGAGGCGGTGAAAAGACCTTTTCCAGTTGTGCTTCCTTCTCTTTCCCTGTGCACCCAGAAAAGCTGTTCTTGTGTCTAACCTAAACAGAAATCAATCATTAAATAACTGACAGAAATTTTAACTATCTTTTATTTAGGGCCAACGAGTCTTTGCTGTGGAGAGTTTTTGTAGTGGTATTATGGGATGAAAGAACCACCGGTACAGTCCCAGCAGCAAGGGGTTAATTACCCGAAACTTGACTGCTACAAAGATTTTCCTTTGTTTTGATTGAACCATTTAAGTTTTATCAAAGCTACAAGGTATTATTTGCATCCACAACATCTGAACACGGGAATTACTTTGAGCCTGAGGCTTAAGGGATGTTTGTGCTTCTGCGTGAGGCTTATTGGAGCATCAAGGTTTAAGAATTGCTGTGCGTGTGACACTTTAATTTGTTATTGTGAGGGAAAGGGAGGAATATAAGAAAAAAGGAATAAAGATCCTATAAGAACAAGGAAAACATCCCGTTGCATGGATGTGTAAACTGTAAAGCTTAGCCCTGGTAAAGATGGGATTATTGTTTCTGAAAACGTTGCAATTATGCATTCTGCTTTGGGGACAACGAGTCCTTTCATGCACTTCCTCATTTGGAGATGAAAACTGCTGAGCAGCAGGAGAGTTTAGCTGTGCACTAACAGGATTGCTCTGATTACACAGAAAGGTAATTGCAAAATCAGGGGGTGGGGCTTTTTTTTAAAGGAATGATAATAAAACATGCTTCCAAAGCAAAATCACCATTTTCTAGATTTCATCATCATCATCATCATAATAAAGTTCTGAACTATTTGTTGGAATAAACCTGAAATATTTTTCTCTAGTTAAATCTCTTCATTCATGTGGTTTATATCTTCAAATTTATGGTATCCTGTGAAGGGGTCAGTGTTGCCAGACAAGTTCTTATGAACCCATGGTAACTCTGAAGGAGGAGAGATTTAGATATTAAGAAGAAATTCTTCCCCATGAGGCCCTGGCACAGGGTGCCCAGAGCAGCTGTGGCTGCCCCTGGATCCCTGGCAGTGCCCAAGGCCAGGCTGGACAGGGCTTGGAGCAGCCTGGGACAGTGGAAGGTGCCATGGCAGGGGTGGATGGGATGATCTTTAAGGTCCCTTCCCACCCAAACTATTTTATATTTCTGCCAGGAACTGGTTTTCTTGAAGTGAAAACTGGGAAAACTGGCCAGGTTAGAAATACAAACCTTCAATCCTGAGCGAACTGGAAATGAAACTCCTTTGTGGATTGTGGTGAAATCTGGAGTTGTGAGGTTGAAATGTTTATCTCTTCTTCCTCATCTTTGAGTTGAGTCAAGTTCTTGCAGCTCAGGACGTTTGAAGTGTTGTGGAGCAGACAGAAAAGACTGAGCAGTTCATCGAATCCTCTTTGCTTTTGCCATGGTAATCACTTTTACTTGAAACAAAGCAATAGTTCCAACTGTGGATTATCATACCCTCATAAGAAGATGCTTGTTAAGAATGAAAGAATTATGTTTTCTAAAGTAAGGCCATTTGAATATTCCATGGCTCTGTAGGCTTGAAGTCTGAAGTTATTGCCTTAAAATCCTCTCACATCAAATCCGTGAGCTCGCTGAGAAAAGGGTTCTTGTTTCAGCGCTCTCAGAAGTGGGTGTTCTGTTCTGCTCCCCTTCAGCCTGTCACCATCCTGGGGTAAAACTCGAAAAGTGTATTATGGGATGGGCTGTGACACATCCCTGGGACCTCTCCTTTCTAAGGGGAAGAAGTTTTTGCAAAATTGCGCGTGAGAATAATCCTTGAAACTCTCAGTGCCAGGAATTAGGCAGAGGAGGGACCATCTACAGGCACTGCACTGGTATCAATCTACTGTTTTTCACCAATTTACCTCACTCAGAGCCAAAATAAGCACTGTAGCTCTTACCAAATCTACCTTGTATTTTGTCTAATGAGCCTCCTGGAAACTTTTCATCTCCAATATCAAGATATGGCAGCTCCAATCCTTCCCTCTGCCGTTTCAGCGGTGGTTAACCACCCATATCCTGTAAAAAATGTGTCCCTTCTTCCTAATTTGAAATTGTCTGAGACTCCGTGGAACAGCAGCTGTGAGTCTGACAGAACAGTGTTTCATGATCTTTCCCTGAAGTGATCTAATAATATTTAACAGCTGTGGACCACTCGGGCTGCCAAGATTTTAAAAGCCTGCCTTTGAGGGAGTTTGCATTATAAAGGACACCCCACTTTTGTGCTGCTCTCATACATGCAAATTGGATGGCTTTTTTCAAAATCAGGTAACATCTCGGTGTGCCTGCAGGTTTTCTGCACGTTTACTGAGCTCTGGAGTTTTGGTGTAAACATGGATTTGCTGTGTATCTTCATTTTCCATCCTTGTATCCGTTCAGACTCTGCATCCTCGGTGCTGGCCTAGAAAACAGCTGTCTTGGGCAGGAATACTAACTAGGTTTTGGCAAATGTTGCAAGTGTTTTTCAGTCCTAGAAAACTCAAAATTAAAACCTGGAGGGTGCACTAGTCTGTGCTTGAATTCAGGACCGGTTTAAAAATCCCCAAACAAATGAACAAATAAAATAATGCCTTTAACCCTGAACAAGGACTCGCAGCGGGCATGCTCGCGCTGCTTCGTTCTGCTTCTCACAAATAGGAGTTTGGGTGGCACTGGAAGTCAGAGCTTGTTGTTTCCTGAGACCACATTTTGGGGGCAGAACAGAGGATTTGTGCCTGGAGGTCCCACGTTGTCACTTCCTGGGTTTGTGAGCTGCCCCAAAGAGCCTGGGAGGCAGCAGAGCTCCTGGGAGAGGAGAGCGGCTTTGGGGCAGCACTGAGGGACGGGAGGAATGTCTGAGCTCATCAGCACAAAACCCCTGCGAGCCCCAGAGCTCTGTCAGGGCTGGGACTGCTGGGAAAACAAACCTGGAGCAGAGAGAGAGAGAGAGAGAGCAGGGGGGTGAGAGCTGGGTACCTGTGCCTGCTGCAAAGGCAGACGGAGCTGCTGGTTTGGCTGTTAAACACCGCGGGGCTGGGCCCTGCTCTGGCAGAGTGTCGGATACGCAGGGGGTGTTTCTGTGGGTGACAGCACGGGCTGCTGCAGGATTCCTGAGAAATGAAAGGACCATGTTGCTGGCACTGGAATCTGCTTAGGGTGAGCCCTGTGCTCTCTGTGTGCCTCTTCAGGCTCTTCTCGGGTGCTGGGCCTGGTGTTGTGGTCACTTGGGTTTGTTGGAAGAAGTGCAGGAATATCCTGAGAACTGGAAAGGAGAGAAAGGTCCCAGTCCTGGAATTTTTACTGCTTAACAAATCCAGTCTTTGCTACTCCTGGGGTTTCTACCTGCAAATGAACTTCTCAAGCTGCCCTCTGTGGGCTTAACTTCTTCAGGGCTTTCGGCTCAGTGGCACAGTGGGGCTGGAACCAGAGGATCTAAAGGTCCCTTCCAACCCCAGCCCCATGATTCCATGAAATGCTGAGTGTTTGTGCTGAGTGGAGCCTTCCCTGTCCAGCTGGGTGCCCGTACTCCAACCCAGCACTCATCCCTCACCTTCTCCAGGCATTTTGGCAGAAGAACAAACTCCCTGGTGGTGGAGAGGCTGGGTGTGAAGTGTCTGGATTCGGCTCTTTGATGTCCTCCAGAGGATTTGTGCAAGTTTGATATAAATTTCCGTGGTGTTAAGGACATGGGAGCTCCACAGGCGCTTGATGCCAGCTTGAGCAAGGTGTTAAGTGCTTTGTTCCCACTGGTTTTCAGTGGGAGTTGGATGCTGGCTGCTGCTTTCAACCTTGCTAATTGCCGTCTTGCAGCGTTAGGTACATCGCTACACATAAAAGTGGCCCCTGTGGCGCCTGTGTGACAGTTTTTCACTCACACGATAGGGACAATGGTTCTTCACTTCACAATAACAAAGAGGGAGAGCAGAAGAAAAAATGGTTAGGTTCCTGAATTCTGTGGAATCACGGACGAGGCGTCCAAACTGACCCTTTGAACGGCACTTGGTCATAAGCAGTTCACAGCTTATCATCTCAGTTGCTTCGTTTTCTCAGTAACACCTGAGGTATTTTATTTTTTATTTGAAAGCTGAGTTTTGTATGAAAAAATCCCACAAGTTTTGTCTTTAGCTTGCCTCTGGAGCAGAAAACACTGGGGCAGAGGGAATTTCAGGGAACTCTGGCTGACACAGAGGATATTGAGAGGGGAGGGGATGCTTGAATTAATTTCCTCTTGTTGCAGAATGCTCCAAGTCTGTCCTGCAAGGCTGCAATCTCACCGTGTTTTGGAAGGGATGGGATTAGAGGAGCAGTGATTAAGATTATCCTTTCCTTTTAATGCCTGCGTTTTGTCTGTGCTGGAGCAGCCCCCGTGATTATCCCCACGCCCTGAGATTGATTTCTTGTCCCTGGATGATGGAGTAGGAGCGTGGCTTTTATGCAAACATATTGTGAGTGTCGAACAAATTCAATATTGGCTCTGAGCTCACAGGATCTTTCTCCAGGCACTGGTGTGATATAAAATCTTCTTGTATTTTGCCTTTACATGAAAGATCTGCCTCTGGCCTTCAAATACAATATTTTGGTCCATTCCTGCTCTTGATCTCCTGTTATGTTTCTTGAAGTGGAATTAGTTTTTTTTCAGATTTGAAGTGCTGTTTTGTTGGATACCAGTCTATAACACATTTAACTTCAAATTATGTTATATTAAAGTTCAGTGAAGCTGAATCTGTTTTTATTTCTCTGCCAGTCAAATCAATATCCTTCATCTATTTGCCAATGGGAGGCAGAAAATAAAGAATGGTTTATGTGGGTGGAAGTGCCTTGATTGGCACACGAGAGGAACAAACAGGAGCAGATAAATTGTTTTCTACTTTTCATTTTTTGCTTTGTTTTCCAAGTTCCAGGGTTGTTTTTTTTTTTCAGTAGGGTCTTAAGCAGATCTCAAAATGATGGCATTTCAGCTTCTGAGGAGCGCTGCAGTGTCAGTGTAGGGTTTCTTGTCAGCTCTTCCCTGGTGAAATCGTTGAGGACCTGTTGCTGCTGAGACCTGAATCCTCCTGGAAGGAGGATTTATCCTGAAAGGATAAATCTGCTCAGAAGGAAAAGTATGAACACAACCAACTGCTCAAACTGGGGAAAAAATTATAAAAAAGCCTCTCTAATTCTTAAAAAGAGAGAGTCACAGAACTTTGCTGTTGCTCTTTTTGAGTCAGATAAAGGTGAAATACCACTTGAACAGGCTGTGGAACAGAGTGCAGAAATTAGGATGAAGCTGTGCCACGGGTGGCTGCAGCCATGGCACCCAGTGGGAACATCTAGTGGAGATGAAGGGTTTTGGAATATGCCCATGGTGCCCTGCTGGTGCTTCTGTCAAGGCCAGGGGTGAAAGGGGCTCCTGGCATCCTTTAGAGCAAATGTGAGATAATGAAGAGCACTTGGACAGCTCCACGCTGGAAAGGCCGGCCATGGAAAAACCCCTGGCTGCTCTTGAGCCCTGACATCTCCAAAGCGAGATCTGACACCTCTTGTGCTCAACCGGCTCTGGAGTGCCTTGATCTCTGAGTTTCAGTTCAATATTTCAGTTTCTGATGATGATTGTAAAGCTGGCAAGCAGGAGGTGGTCTTGTCTTGCTTTTCTACCTGGTTGTTTCCCCGGGTAAGATTCTCAATGGATGACAAATCCATTTAGAGCTCGGTGCAGGCTGTATTCTTGGAGTTGAGTTTTTTGGGGCCATGTTTAGCTGTGAACACTTATTTAAACAGGTTTACAGATGGATGTGGATATGGGTTCCGGGTTTTCTGTATGTTTCTGTCACTGGGTGAATCGAGCGTTATTTTCATTAGGTTTGGTTGTTACTTTTGATTTGTCCGTGTGCATTCGGATTGAAATGGGGAAAAAATGGTGTTTCAGGATGATTAAATACACAAAGCAGTTAAACTTACTGTTTTCAGAAGGAGAAAATAAGCTTAGAAGATTTTTTTTTTTTTTTTACATTAAAATCGATTTACAATGACTAGAGTAACTTGGTAGCTATAAAGTTGAAACAGATGTAACATGAGCCTTGCAAAAACTTCCCTTTCCTTGCCTTGAGCAGGACTTAGAAGCAATGGGGGTGTTTCTGGCTCTGTGGGTGGGAGGAGGTCAAGAATGAGCAGGGAGCTGAGGATTCCAGTCCTGCCCTGCCTGGTCCAGGTAATTCCCTGGATTGAGGAGCTCCATCCTGCTCTGGGATCAAGGGCTGATTTCCTCTCCAGTTCTCTCTCAAGCCAAGGTTTTTCCTAGCAAGCCATAATAACCTTGCTAGTCGTCTTTAAAATGTTCTCCTGGGTGAGCACACACTCCAGATTTCCGCTTAATTCCCACATTTTCACTCTGCTGGCCTCCTGATCACTGCAAATCCTCTTTATCCTGGCGAATTGTGAGTATGGAAAACTTCTTTTAAATAACGCTCCGTATGAGCACCAGATAATTATGTTTATCTATTTCGTGCAAGCCCAGCTTTCACACCACATTAAATCTGAGAAGTCAAGCATTTGGAAAAAAAAAAAGCAGAGTCACAGCTGAGCAGCAAATCTCTGGGCTGTTACCACCACTTGAGAAGGATGCTCCTGCCAGCTCTCCCTCTTCCTTGCTTCTTCCCGTGATTTTGGTCAGCAGAATTCCTGCGAGGGTGGGATGAAAACTGGAAACTCTCTTTTCCAGCAGGAGCGAAGTTGGCTTTCTTTACTGCTGTGTCCAGACTCTTCACATTATTGTTGGCATTCGCCTGCTGGGGCTTCTGAAGAGCTGGGCAGTGGGGCTTGCTCATACTCTGCTTTCCAAACCTGCATTTCTGTCTGACTTTGTGGAAATTCCAGGGTTTTTTTTCATTCTGGGTAAGCGTAGAGTTTCATCAGGCTTTCAAATAAAGTAGAAATTATCTATTGGTGAGCTCGGCTACTGATCAGGAACAGAATTTATGTGCTTTTTTTATTAACACGGGACTTAAGATTGCAGCTGCCACCCCATAAATTTTAAGTAAAGCTGCCAGAGTGGATTATTTGATACTTTGTGAAACAGCACAGAATGCAAACGCTTAACAAGATTGGCCCCAGCAGACACATCAGACAGCAGCTTCACAGAGCTGGCGTGCACACACTGAGGCAAAAATTAACGTGGAAAGGCCAGATGTGCTTTTGAGACACATAAACCGGCATTGATTCGCAAAATAGGTGCCTTCCAGTGCTGAGATGAACACCCAGACAGGTGTAGCTGTGCCTGATGGAGCACAGAGGGGTTTTGCCCTCTCATGATAACTATGGAGCTCATAACTCAGGCTCAGTTCTCCTCTGTAAATCAATTTTACTCAGCCCTTTTGGTGATTTCCTGCTCCTTGATGAGCAAGGGAGCTCTTCTCTCAGGCCAGGAGTGCAGCTCTGGATGAGTTTTCTCTGCTTGGTTTCCACCTGTTCCATGGGGTGATAATTCACGAGGGGAAATTTTGCTGTGTGCGAGACAAAGGCAGTCAAAAGGAGCTGAGCCCCACGGTGTGACTCAGCGTGGGAGAGCCTGTGGGTTTTGATGATGGGCAGAAGGAAATCATGGGCCAGTGCTGCTTTTGTGTGTCTTGGAGGGGGGAACGGAGGGTAGAGACACTCTGTTGCCATCAGCAGGTGAAGTTTCTCCTGCCGTTCAGATGTAGAATCACTGCTTAAAAAAAAAAAAAAAAAAAAAAAAAAAAGCTGGA
>VZRN01000696.1:1024164-1061911 GCA_013397935.1 Dasyornis broadbenti
AAAAAAAAAAGAAGACTCCTGGATTTGTGCTGCTGTGCCAAAGTAAAATGTTGTTCTCTAGGCGTAGTTTCTCTGCCCTGAACAGACAGAGGCTCAAACATTTGAAATGTTGAAATTGTATTATTGTTTCCAAGATGCTCATTTGCCAAAATCCAACCAGGAAAACATGGGAGGTGGTCACTGCCTTTCCGTGCATGTCCAAGGGAAAAAAATCCGTCCTTATGCAAGGAAAGCATTGAACAGCTCAGCTGGAGACTTGGAGTTCTAATAAAATGTGTCCCTTTCCAAGGACTGTCACCCAGCCTTGGGAGAAACTTCCTCTGGACTGGCAGAGCTTTTATAACTCAGACTCCTGAAGTCCCAGACGGAGAGCTGCTGGTGTTTCTAAGATATTTTCCAAATCTTGCCTCACATTTTGGTTTGATCTGATGCGCTCCCTTCCCTCGTCGCACGCGGTGCGCTATCAACAAGGAAGTAAAGCAGAGTTCGCGTTGTGTTCCTCGTCCGCTGCGGGGTTTATTGGAACCCATAATCTAAATTGGGTATTAAAGATGAGGGTAAATGTCGATACAGCATCTTCCCTTTTTAATTTCCTGCCTTTTCCCAGGGCCTGAGCATCAATGGCTGTTTTCTCAGCTGCTGCCACCGCAGCCCTGACCCGCAGACCATTCCAGATGATGTTCCCTCTGGCCTGCCAAGTCAATGTTTTCTCTCTGCTGTTCTGTAAATACCTCACGTTATGGAGTCCCTGTCCTTTATTGCATCTCACTGTGGCCTCCCTCCTGGGACAGGGCAAATATTTGCCCTCCTTGGAAGTGGAGAGAAACTCAAACACAAAGCAGGATCTGAGTGAGGGATACAAAGTGATTTTCCCTTGTGCCTAATTAAGGTGGCCATTTGTAGGTGTGTTTTAAAGCAGCCTAATTAGCCGGATCATCAGTCTTTCTTTAATTGTGCAGCTCATTCCTGTGCTTGTTGTAGAGCTGTCGAGTTTGTCAGCGAGTTCTCCCTGGCTCTGCTCGGGGATGTGCGTTTTTCGGTTGTGTCTGAGTGTTCTAGGTGCACCACGGCTCTGGAGACAGCACTTGGGCTCAGCCTTTGAGAGCGCGGGAGGCATTTCTGGGCTGTGCTCCTGCCCTGAAGATGCGCCCTGTGAGGACCAGCCCAGGCGAGATCAGCAGGAAAACAGCGAAGACACAGCTGGGCAGTGACAGTGCAGTGAAACTGCTTCTCCTCCTTGTTCTGCAGCCTCACCTCTGCTCCCCAACACGAAATAATTAGAAAGAAATCAAATATTTCTTTAAAATTTCAGTGCTATTGAAAATCTCGGCTCTAAGATCAGAGGATACTCGAGTGGGTTCTGTAATTTTAATTCTGGCTTTGTGACTAGGGTGCTGAGAACAAACCTTCACCTTCACTTGCTGCTCTCAGCTTTTACTCCTGACCTACCTGGTCATCCCAAAGATCCCTCCCAGGAAACCACTGCGTGTTTTACGCGTCTTGGGCATGTGGCAGGTTTCTCTGCTGCCCTCCCCAAGTCCAGGTATCCTCCTGGGGATTTGTTGCGTGTTTGCTTTGATCACAAAGTCTGCTTCTTTCTTTTAGTTCAGGAAGCCAGAGGTGGTCTTTGGCTTTCTCTGCCTTTCTTGAATTATTTTCTGTGCACTCCAGTGACAGAGCAAGGGAGGAAAAAGTTAATTTTACAAACTGTTCAACAGACTTAGAAACCAGATTCAAAGTTGAAGATGCAATATTTAATAATGGGGAATAAATATTGCATAGCACCTGCCTGGAGAGTAGGTTTGCTGTTGAAGATGTGGGCTGGGCAATGAGTTGCTTGGCTCCCTGATAAAAGGATTAAAGTTGAAAAAGGACTTATGGCTATTCTTTAAAGCTTGGCGTACTAAAGTGGTTCAAAAGGAATTATTAATGCCTACGTGGAGTGGGAGGACTAATTTTTTTTTTTTTAAACATAACTCCTATTACCCCCTTTGAAAACGTCAGTATAACTTGAGGAGGCCAAGAACAAAATTCCAGCTTCAGAAAGATGAGGAATTTCATAAGGGCAGGCACGAAGGTTTTCCCACTTGTGTTGGTTGGAGCTGTCAGTACCTAAGAGTGGAAGAGTCTCCAGGAATTAAGTAAATGCTTTCATAATTATTTGATGTGTGGAGCATCAGCTGAGAGAAGTTTGTGTATGAATAAAGTTGTCACCTTCTGTTTCTTGTGTAGTTTGTGAGTTTCAGAATTTGAGCTGCATTTTCTCTTGTATTTCTCAGCCCATGTTGGTAAGTTTTGGTTTGGTTTGGTTTGGTCTGGTCTGGTCTGGTGTGGTCTGGTGTGGTCTGGTCTGGTGTGGTCTGGTCTGGTTAATTGCGTTTGCTTTGCTGTTTTCTTTGCAGCTCTTCAGGTTCCAAGTCTGAACCTCTTGGCAGCACCCTAAAGCAGACCTTTGTCATCAGAGCCGTAAAGGATTTCTCTGTGTCTGCTGACACAGAGCTGGAGTCAGGCCCCTGGCTTAGATAGGGAAAATGATTCTTCACTCCCTGTTAGCACTTATAATTTCCTTTAGATTATTATTATTTTTTTTAAGTGGCAGACAGGGCACCCATGACAAAGTCCCACTGCTCATGGGGTGGTCAAGGGGAGAGAGGCAGAGAGAGTCTGTGTGGCATTGAGCCAGCGCGGAGAGAAAAGAGCTGCAGGGAGTTCTGCTGTGCCTTTGTGTTCTGGGGAGAAGAGCCCGACAAAGGAGAGGGGATGTGGAGAAACATTAATGAATAAAATGTCACCTGTGGAAGTCAGCATTGTCTTCCTCCCCTCCGCGGCAGAGAACTCTCAGCAGTGCCAGATGGATGGTGACTCCCCTCTCAAGTGGAGGAGGGACTGGAGATCTGTCCTGGCCTTTTAGTTACACACAGGAAACAAAAAAGTTGTGTTCTTGCCCCTGATTAGAGACCTTGGGTTTCTTTACCCTCCGTGTTCCCTCTCAAAGGAGATTGCACACATCAGCAACTTGTATGTCAATTTTCATACCTCTCCCATTTGAATTGCAATGATGTTTCTGTCTTTCCTGGACCTGTTCTTTCAGGCACAATTTATTGCAAATCAGATATTCTGTGAGTTTGGGACACAGAAGACACCGTGTGTTCCTGTGAGATCTCCATCCTGTTTATAGTCACCATCACTCACTGGTTTTCCCTTGCTTGGGTGCTGGCCATGAGCTGCAGATCTGAGCTCCAGCAAGAGCCTTCTTCATCCTGAGCCAGCGCAGGCTGCTCTTGCTCTGCTCCTCAATGTTGAATTTGAATTTACTTGAGCAGTGAGGCTTCTAAACTTTTACCCTGGTGGTCTCACTTTAAAACATGAATTTTTCACTTAAGCTCTCTGGCTCTTTCCTGACACACATAAAAGCAAAACACAGGCCTGGGCTGAAAACCTCAGTATAACTCGAGTTCGAGAACGAAATTCCAGCTTCAGAAAGACAAGGAGAAGATGAAAAAATGAAGCTCAAGTGACAGGTGTTAATCATGACGCTGAATTCCCCACAACACTGATGAGAACCCACAACTGCTGATATTCCTGTACTTGTTCAGGGCTGAACGAGTGTGCAAAGCAATTAATGCCAGCAGAGTGGCTCTGCTCTGATTTACACTGATGTTACTGAGCTGAAGAACGTGCCCTTCATCATATTTGAAGTCTGGCAAACTGAAAACTTTCCTTGCGGGTTGTAGCTGTAACACCAAGAGAAATCATAAATCTCTCTTGCCCCTGCTGCTCTTGCTGCCCTGTCCTTTCAGGTTTCTCAGGGGCCTGAGGGGGCCCCTTTCATCTCCTAATTGAGGTAAAGGAGGATGCTTTTTCTGCTGAATTCTGGTTTTACTTGCTTAAAAGCTCTTCCTCCAGGCAAAACGCTGTGCATCACTCCATTAATGCCAAGTGGCAGGGGTTTTCCTCCCACTTTGCCTGGGAGAAATCACAGAAAAGGGGAAATTAACAACTTCTCTGAAACTCAGGGAGCGGATGATAACTTTTCCATTTTCATCTAAGCCTAGTATGCATTTCAGAAAAGTTGGTGGTTTTTCGTTCAGAGTTCCAGGGAATTCTGGAGCTGGATGCATCCCCATGGAGGGAATTGTGTTGTGCTCTCACACGTCCATCTTCTCCTTGCTGCTGTCCCAGGTTGTCAGCAGAGAAACCGAGCAGTTTTAGCTGTTCCCAGCTGATTTTCCTTTTAACAGGCAAAATTCTGTGGTTTTTGCCCTAAAACTCTGGAGCACTGCAGACCGTCACTTACAGCAATTACATTCTTAAACTAAAATTAGCTGAAATCCACGAATTTTGCAGAACTTGGGGAAGTCAGAGTGCACAAATAAATCAGCGGCCCTGAGCTGAAAGAGCTGGAACTGACAGGACCAGCAGAGCAGGATGTCTGCAGGATTTTTGGGTTCTGGTCTTTTTTGAACGGAATAATGTAGCAGCATGGAGCGTGTTCATATTGAAAGCGCCTTGCACGTGCTCCCTGCCGTGAAAAAGCGTGGAAAAATCCTATGTTATGGATGAGGAGATGGCGTGGCAAAGTTACTTTTTAAAAAAAAAAAAAAACTGTAAGGAACTGATTTACAGTTATTGAAAATGGGAGTTTCTAAAAATTCATTTGAGCTTTGCTTAGATTTCCGGAAACCAAGTCCAACCCAAAGGGATGTCAGGCATCCTGTCTTGAACTTTGTTGCAAATACTGACATCAGTGAATTTTGCATCAGGTCAAAAGGGTTGTGTGCTATAACACATTGGATTTTCATTAGTTTTGCCTTTTAAACGTATTCTGGAGATGCACAAATGTTTTGTTCCTGTCTAGAAAGGAATTTTTATATGTAGTATCTTCTTGGAAGTTATCTCAGGTAACGTTTGTATCAGGAAACAGCTTGGGTTTGCAGTGTTGATTCTGGGAGTAATTTTGCACAGATCAGGCCTTGGACATTCGGTGTAACTTGGGTGTTTGCTGTTACGTAAATCAGGGGGGAAAAAAGCCCAGGATTTTGTTTCCAGAGATGACAGTGGAGCTTTCCAAGCTCCTAGCAATAAAAAGATCTTAGCACTCTGATCCCTGCTTATAACAGTGGTGTCGCAACCGAACTGAAGGTTTCCACCTGTGTACTGCAGATCTTTGTATTCACTTTTTCTGCCTGATCGTCACCTTTGGATCCTGTTCCCGGTCTCCTGACAAGAAGTTTTCCTCGAAGTTGTTTTATGATCTCCAAATGTCCTGGCGCATCCCTGCCTACCTCCCCACGCTCCTTGTGTTCACCAAGCATCCCCTCTGCCCTGCTTCTCCTTTCCAAGCTGATTTCTTCTGTGCTTTATTTTCACTGTGCGTTTGATCGATTAACAAACCCAGAATGAAAATACAAGTCAGTAATCTTTAATTCTTGTGTCTTATAATGCGCAAAAAAAAAAAAAAAAAAAAAAAAAAAAAAAAAAAAAAAAAATCCATCAGAGAGGATGCAACATCTGTGCCGTTCTTTCTAGCAGCTATTTGGCACTCTGGTAATGTGGGAACAAAAGGACATCCAAGAAATTTGGAAGGCAACGTATTTAAAACCGAATAAAAAAGGAGCACACATTTCACTTGTGCCTCTCTGTCTCGAGGCACTGCAGGAAAATAACTTGGCAGGCCTGGCAAAAGATTAGACATTTGCTTGAAAACCCACAGCTACACTCTGTAGGATGAAGTTTTAGAGGAGAGATAAAGCTGCCTGCTTTAAGACACGAGCCAAGCACTCGTTGCCTGGGGTTAGGCACTGTCTTCCTCCCCAGGAGCCTCCTTACTGCCTGTAATGATCTTTCCTTGTTGCCTGCACCTCCTGTGGGAGCCCAGCGCAGGACAAGCTGCTCCGTTGTTCCAGTCCAAGCTGCTCCTCTTTGTTCAGTTTACCTCAGCACACCGATTCATTGGCCGGCCAGCCGGTCAGGCTTTTCATTAATGGGCACCGGGAGTGATTTGGCAGCCCTGGGAATAACGTGCCAGGGATGAGCTGTGGGGCTGGGGCTGGCTCTGCTCTCGGAGATGCCGTGTGCTCGCACCGCTGGCACAGCAAAGAGCTCAGCCCAGCCATTGCTATTCAAGCAGCGTTGCCCGAAGGGAACTAAAAAAAAAAAAATTAATAATAATTACGGTGTTTTACCCTTTTCTTCCCCTCTTCCCTTAGCATTTGCCTCCGTGGTGGGTTTGAGGGAGGTGTGTGTGGCACAGGGCTCTCCCCGTTCCCGATGGGCTCAGGCTCGTTGCTGCTGCTGCTGTGACAGGGAGGAAGGTGAGCAGCTCAGAGACCTCACAAATACCAGAAGGAACCAGCGGGAAGGAATTTAGATGGGAGCAAACGACACAAAGCCCTGTGTTGGTTTTACACGTGTGGGGGAGACCTAAACAATCAATCTCTCTGTGCTGACAATTGAATATTTCTTCCTTTTGCTTTACTAGGGTATTTCTGTTTCTATGGCAACCAGGGGTTTTTGTAGGCTGGCAAACTCTCCCACAGCAAATCCAAGGAAACAGGTGTTGGCCAAGGCTTTCAGCTTTGCCAGCTCCAGTCCCCAGAGGGAGATTTGGCCCCAGGTCTGCAGGGAGCTCCATGCCAGGGATGCTGTGCCCGGGGCCAGGGCAGCTCACAGTGTGTTTGTCTGGTTTTATTTGCCACTCTGGTAATGTGGGAACAAAAGGACATCCAAGAAATTTGGAAGGCAACGTATTTTAAACCGAAGGTGGCAATTCTGTCATCAGGACTCGCGTTTTAGAGCACGAGGCAAACAGAAAGGCTGAGAAAGCCACGACTTGTCCTTCATTCACACAATCCTGTGGTGTTTCAAGAAGCTGCTGTTTTCTCCTTCGGGTTAAATGTGATCATTGTGGTCTCTCACCTTACACCCTGGTGGTTTCATTGATCCACATTGTTTCTACCAGGCTGCAGTAATACTCAGCACACTTTTTCTTTGGGTGGAGGAATGTAAAAATCTGGCTTAATAAATTCGATCCAGAAATTGCCTCTGGAACTGACAATCTGGGTGAGTAAAGTCAGAGCTGTGCTCTTCCCTTCCTATGTGTTCTCTGCTGAGAAAGGCAAAGAGGTGCAAGCTTTTCTTTGCCCTGTTCCTGTAGGCAGCCAGTGAGACGTTGCACCAGGGGAAAGGAAAAGTGTAAAACCAGGCCTGTGAACTTGTATCTCCAAAGGACTTAAAGGTTTCTTGGTCTCTGTCACGTGTTGGTAAGGAGTTATATTGTATTTAGGCTATAATTGTAACATTCTGCTCTCCACATGATTTCCCTGCTGCTGGGTGTGCTGCTGAATGAGGGGAGCTGGTTGAGAGAATGTTCTCTCGCTTAGTGCGTGTCTCTGTTGCACTGACAGCGAGAAACGAGGTGTGAAATAGTCACTAAAGAAAACGCTGGTTTGCTACAACACAAACCACTTTCCTTGCTGATGAAAGAAGGTAGGAAAAGTTCTTTAACCTTTGATTTCAGGTTAAAGAAATTCTCTAGCCACTTGTCCTCGTAAGAATGAATCTCTAACAGCACCAGCACACAGAACTGGTGTGGTGTGTCCACCTGTGGGCCAAAAAAAGAAGGGAATTTCACTCTGAGGAGCTGTAAGTGAGGCTGGAATGACTGATGGACTTTGCCCACCATTGTCCAGAGCTGGATTTCCAAAACGAAACAGAGGAGTTCAACCAAATACAAATGAGAGGAAATGCCTTGCAAATAGCGGGGGGATTGGAAACATCTCTCCTCTTTCAGCACTGGCACAGGTTTCTGGGATAAACATTTCTCTCTTACCGGTTGCACTTTAATTTTCTTGGGCTCGTTCCAGAAGGAGCTGGTGCCTTCTGATTCTGGCTCTCTCCACCTCATCCTTGCAGGAGAGGGAGCACCTAATTAAATTTCATGTTCCTGCCTAGGAACAACCTCTACTTTTGGCTGCCACTTCACAAAACCGCAGTGAGAGGGTGAGGGGGAGATGAGAGGAAACAGCGCTTCAGGAAGATATTACAACTTTACAAAGATGAGGGGAGAAATGGGAACACGTTATTTTCCTCCAATTATTGCTGCAGTGCTTAATACCTCACTTTTCTGGGGGGCATTCAGCAAGCTCTGGGGTACTTGGGGCTTTGATTTCAGGTTAAAGATGAACATTATTCTCAGGAGTGCAGAGCTCTCCGTGCCTTCTCAAGGCAGAGAAGGGGTAGAAAATTTAGAGCTAAATGTGGAACACTTCAGACTGCTTGAGGAGATGGAAGGTACTCAGCTCTGTTTCCTCCTTTTCCTTCACAAAATGTTCCTGGTGTGCTCTTTGATCCTCTGGCAGCTGGGAAGTGCAGCCATTGCTGCCTGTTAAAAGTGACATCTTGGTGGAATTACAGGAAATTCATTTCAATTCCTGGCTGAGAAATAATGAACAGTGAGTTTAGGGAAAACCTGAGTAATAAGAGACCTTAAGCAATGTGGGTTTTTAAAGCTGTGTTATGTACCTTTAATCTTCCTGAAGATTATAGGGTGACAGGATTTTCTGGAAATGGGCAGGCTTGTTAAAACAGTGTGTGGAGATCAGCTGTGAAATAACTACTTTTATCATAACCCCTCAAAGAGATCTCTCTTCGTGCAGTTGGGAGATAAGCGTAGGTTGTACCTGGGAAGTTATAATAAATGCTAATTGTGTTTAAGAACTGCTCCTAAAACTGCTGCTTTTTCTATTTCATGGGAGGAAAGAAGGGGAAGAGGGGTAGGATGGTGACTCCTTCGAACGGTGACTGAGCTAATTGACAAAACATGTTATTAGACTCCGTGGGTAAAAATATTTTTCTGCGCGTTGTAATGGATTCCTCGAGTTTACAGCAATGCTCTTTGTTTGGGAACAGCTACGGTTCCAGGAGAACTTACCTTACCCACCCGCGTGGCTGAAAACACAAATATCCCGATGGTGAGGGGAAGTGCCGCTGTTCTTCTTCATTTCTGCCTGCTGAGGTACCTGCTCCCTTCACTCGCAGCAGACACCAAAACCCAAATGGGGATCCTGCTGCCTCCCATATGCACAGCTTTCACAGGTCTGCAGTGAGTGACATTGCTCTGGCAGGGGGCTGCGGTGTTTTCTCACAGCTGACAGGGAGGGTTTGTGCATCTCCCGTGGTGGCATCTCAGAATTTTCCTGCTTTTTAATTTGGATCTGGGCAACTAACAGTTCTTCTGGCTGATCCGTTGGGGTTTGGTGCCCGAGAGGCTCCATCCTCCCTGTGGGTGTGATGGATGTGCAGGATATGCAGACAGACTTCAGAAAGGCCCTAGAAAGAAGAAAAGGTTGGGTCACCTTGTGCCGTGGGAGGTCAAAGATGCAGAAAATGCCTTGTCCCCACATTCCGCCCGTCTCTGAGGCTTTCAGGACAGTAACCTGACAGGGTGGCCTGAGCTGCTTTGTCTCAGCCCGATGTCTTGAGCTGGACTTGCAAAACACAATCCAAAGAAATGTTTGCGGTTCTTATCCCACGTCTTTAGGTGGGATAGAACAAATCCTTCCTTTCCTAGAACCGAGGTGAGTTGTCCTTCCTGATGTGCAGCTGAATCTGTTACATCTTTGGCACCCTTCGAGACTTGTGTTGGAGACATTTTTTTGCTGCTTTTTGCTTTCTTTGCCTTGTAATTAATTCTGATCACGAGACATCCAGAGCCACAACAGAGTATTCAGAATGTAGGTTAGTATTAAGCTATCGGGAAATTGGTCCCTCTCCTCTTGGCTTTTGCAGGCTGGATGGATGTGACTGCCAGGAGCTCCGTGCAAATCCTTCTCTTTGGATCGTGTGGCTTTCCCAGGAGCAGCTTTTGCCCCTGTTTGTGCTCTCCCACCCTGGGTGGAGGGAAGGAAACCGCGCACTGAAGGCTGATTTTGATGAAAGGAACAGCGTCTACGACAGCTAAATGTTCCCTGTGGGCCTCTACAGCTGTCAGGGAGAAAGCCGTGTGTTTTCTCGGGAAAATCCTACTTCAAGCACGTGCAGCACCAGCGGTGCTCCTGCTGCTGTCCCTCCCCGGGGTCACTGGGCCGTCTGAGGGGCTGAGGGAGGCACAGGAAGCGGGGGGCTGGGGATGCGGCTGTCAGGATCCTCAAAGGTGGGGCAGCGGGCTCTCCTGCCAGCAGCGACGGCAGGAAAGGAACGACAGGGAGATGTCTTTACAAATGGTGAGGTTTGCTGGTGGATAAGGCCAGGCACTGACAGGTGAAAGGAGCAATGGGAGGAACCAGAAATTCCATAGGAATTCCATTAATTGACACAGTTACTCGCTTAAGACAGTGTTAAATTCTTGGACTTAGAGAAAAAGAAGAGACACAAAGAAAAAAAGAAGGAGGATGTACATTAGAAAGGGGTCAGGGTTAGCAGTTTGGGAAGTCTGTACTTTTCCAGTACCTCAGCCAATGGGGAAAGAGAGAGGGAAATGCAGCTGGGAAATTGGGATAAAAAGAAGCTGCATCCTCTAACAATTTGAGAGATCCCATGGGAAACAGTTCCATGACTGGTTTTTTTTTTTTCATTTGAATAAAGTTCCAGGACTCCTCTGTCTCCTTTTAGGATATAAACCTCTGGTGTTTGCGGATTAATTTTCCTCCCAGCAGGAAAAGGGGAGCACTGCCTGTTTAACTTCCTCTGTGACGGTTTATTTGCACACACCCTGGGATCTGTGCTCCTTTTTCCCCCCGTGAGCTGCCCACGGCCCCTCTGCAGGTCTGGCTGTCTGCAGGAGCAGCGCTGCCTGCACAAGGTGAGAGCTGGTGCCTGCCTGTGACCTGTTTGTGAAGCTCGAGCTGGGAAATGCATCCCACAGTGCTCCTTCCCCTGGAGCACGCTTCCAGCAGAACGTCACTGCGCATCAAGGAGCTGCCGGGGAAGGCAGGGAGCGGCGAGGAGCTGATGTGACTGCGGGATGCAAAGGGCCACGTGCCACGGGAACCTCAGTGTTCCGTGGGGGAATGCGGCCTGTGCTGCCAGGCACCTGGGGATGGCCGAGTCTGTGAGGAATACGCCAGGAATACGCCAGGAATTAGTGAGGAATTTGTGAGGAATCCATGGCAGCCTGGAGAGGTGGGCTGGAAAGTAGAAAGGGAAAACGGCTGGAGGGGTGGAGGTCACGGGCTCCTGCTGGGTGGGGAAGGTTTCAGTTGGGTTTTGTGGGGTCAGAGAAGGAATTTCTAAACCTAACAGCTTCTCTGGCTGAAAAAAATACAGAAAAGTGAAAGTGTTTGTCACTTTCTGAGGAGATGGAGTGTTCAAATTGTGGGACAGCTTCAAATTTTGCCTTCTGAACTTGTGCCAGAGAGATGAAATCGTGCACTGATAGTAATGACTTTGTTATTAGTTTGTTACAGGAACGTTGTTTGGGGTCCTCCTCCGGGCAATTACACCTGCTGAATGTCAGCAATGCCAGCAGTTCATTATTACATTATTATTAATCAGTTAATTATTGTGACAATTATGTGTATCACAAGCTTTTACACTTTAGAAGCCATAAAATTCATAGCTGTTAAGCAGTATCTGTTGTAACTCACAAGTTTTGGTAAAGTAACATTAACCCTGTGTTGTCCTTTGGGTTTGTGTCTTCAATGCCGAGGTTTTCATGGGAGAAAACCCAAAACCAACCGACCAAACCAGGAAAAAAAATTGCAGCTGATGGAAACGGCCATGTTTAACTGGGTTTTTTCCAATGCAAAAAGAAAAAAAAAGAAGTTGTAATAAACACATTCTGTTGATGCACTGGCTTAGAGTTTATTTGAGCGTTTTTTTTATGTCATTACAGTAGAAGTCCTGAGCAGCTCTGACTCTACAACAGGAAAATACTCATTACTAGCGGGAACACAGAAATACAGCAGGTAATTTCTCTCAGGTCTTGAGAGAAGGATAAGTGGCTTGCAGGGAACGGGAGAGAGAGCGAAGTCCAATTTTCCTGTTTTTCTCTCCTCCCTGTTCATGTGAAGCAAATAATAGGGCAAGATTCTTCAGATGTAATTCTGGCTGGATGAGTGTGCTCTCCTGTGCAGAGGGCAGTGGCGACTAGGGGACCAAAAATGTAGTGGTTTTGAAGCTCAGAACCCCTCTGCCGGAAAAGGGAAAATCTGAGACCTCTACACACTCATCTTTCCGATGCCAGGTGCAGAATTAATTTGCAATTTCACACTCCAAAACTCCCTACCTTTCAAACCACAAGGCAATGAGAACTGTGGCTGTATTTTGTAGTTCTGCAGCCTCACAAACGTCTGCTGCGCCCACTCCCAGCCTAGGACAAGCAGGGAGCCGGGTGCTGCTCTGTGGCTCCTTCTGAGGTTTCAGAGAATTTGGAGCAGCTCTGCAGACATTTTTAGCTGGCCACATCAGTCCTCCGTGACCCACTTGTCATCGTGTGAGAACAGGTTCTGATCTGCACGGGAGCCTGTGATCTGCACTCGGGTTTGCTGCTGCTCCAGGAGGGCTGAGGGCAAGGCTGGGAAGCATTTTCAGTTCTAAACTTCACTTCCATGGCAAGTTCTCTTTACCAGCTGCTCTCTGAACCTTTTTCCTGACCGTTTTTGAAGTAAATAACCAACTTCAGCTGAATTCCAAATAGGATTTGGGTAAAATTTTGCAGTGGTAGAGGGGGAAGCAGGTAGGGAGTAGCAGCAAATTTTGCAGCAGGTGCCAAATTCGTGGGCACTGAGCTGTGCTCGGTTCTGCTCTGCCTGGCTCGGGTCAGTCGGAGGGGACAGGGAGGTGCCGCAGTGGAGGCGTGGGGATGTGAGGAGATAAAAGGAGCAGCACCTCAGAAAGTTGATTTCTGCTGAATATCACCTCAGCTATAGCAACGGTGTTAAGATATATCATATGTATAAGATATATGTATATAAGATATTAAGATATATATAACACGTCAGGGTTCTGGCGCTTGATTGTTGCTGCTTCCGTGTGTTTTAATGACGCCACCCATTCCTATTCGTTAACTTTGCATCACAAAACTTTGTTATTTTATTATTTTCACTCAGGCCTTTTTTGGGCAGCAATCTCCTGCTTCAGCAGCCACGGGCATGCCTTTGTGCTCTTCTGTTTCCGTACACGTTCAATTCTGAAGAGTGGGAAGGAATTTGTCCTGTCCTGGTTTGCAGTCTGAGGCGGCAAACGCTTTTTTGCCAAACCCCAAAAGTTTAAGTCTCAGTCTAAAACTACTTTTATGTTTATGTCCTTTCAAATTAGTTCTGTATTTAAGCAATCAGTCGCATCCCATTAAAAATTCAGATGTTTGACTTCATCCGGGTGGAGGGTTTGGACAGAGCACGCTCATCCTCGTGATGGCTCCTACCCCAAAATTCTTTTTGGTTGCACACTTCAGGTTGAAATCGCAGCTTAGGAGTGTGTGGCACCAGCAATTTATAACTCCAGGGCTTTCGACTCTTTCCAGCATGGAGACCTCCAGCCTGGCTCTGGCTGCCTGATCAAATAACGCCTGCCTTGAGCCATAATCCCGTCTTCAGGGCCATCAAAGTTAATGCTGTGGCCAAAGCTTTCAGAGCTGCTGCTTCTCTGAAGTCCTCTTGACCCACCTTATCACCTGGCCTCAGCCAAAAGGGGTGGGGGGAAGGTGAAGAAGTCACCAGAGTCTTCTGCTCTGGATTGTGCTGAGCTGTTCCACTCGTGCCTTCAACCTGGTGGAGTCTGTTTGAAGCTGAGGTTTTTCTCAGAGGCTTCAGTGAACAGTTGCAAAGGGATCTTTAGTTTCTCTCATCTGAGTGCAAGGGGTTTTATCCTTTTTAAATAGTTGTGTTTGTAGCTCTTTGTCAGAAGGCAGCACTGCCAATGCTGTTTTGATTCTGAGGTATGGCTTGCCTCTAATAACAGGTTTTAAAAAACCGAAACACAACACAAATCAAACCTCTTTTCCTGTCTCCTTTCCACACACAAAACAAAACCAAACCAAACCCAAACCAAAAAACAACAATAAAAAACCAAACCCAAGACAAACAAACTAAAAAAAACGCTCTAAAAACTAATCCAAAGAAATATTTCCAGCTTGAGTTCAGTGTTGTTTGAGTCTCATTAATCTTTTGCCTATAAACTTTTCTGTGTGTGTGTGGTTAGAGACACCAAAATAAGCAGAGAAGAGCTCTGCTTTGACAGCCGCGTGCTTTGGAACAAGCCGAGTTACTGCTTTTGCATTTTTAGCTGTGGATGTCTACAGTATTTTTGCCTCAGAATATATTTGTATTATATCTGTTTCAAATCTTGTGCTTATTCGCAATCCTAGATTTGTAAACAACTGATTATTGCCTACCTGGTTGAAAATCATCCCAGGCAGTACTACAGAGGCAATTTTTTTTTTTTTTAATCGCGAGACAGTGTGCATCTGTAAACATATTTGCAGCGAATATTTGTACACAGAGTTTAATGTTTCATTTTTGCACAGACTGTGCCAGGAATGCCTGTATTTAAAAATCATACACCTGGCACTGGCGTGATTAGATTGCTTCCCAGTTTTTGGAGGATTTCTTGCTCTTTGCTGACTTGTTGCCATGGTGGCAGTAGTTTTGTTGCTGTAAATTTAGACTGTGCCTGCCTTGTGCAGGCCCTGTCGGTGCTGTACTGATTGCTCAGGGTACAGATTGCTCAAATTCTCGTTGGTGAAACAGGTAAGTCCAGAGATATCTACATAATTGTACATAAAGAAAGGTTTAAGTGTTTTACCAGAAGACTTCTATAGCCATACCCCCAGATAAGTTAGTGGTTCAAAATTTTATTGTTTTTTATTCAGGGTGGGGATTTTTTTCTTTTCCTTTTTCGTCTTGAAACAAGTAAGGGTAACAAGTGAAGGTCCTTTCATCATGTGAAGAGCAGAGAGCTGTCTGCAGTGTGCTTTCTTCTTGTTCTGGGCATTAAAGAAAGCAGGAAAATGTTCTCTGCATCCTTTCTGTCCTCACCCGCTCAGGAGCCGCATCCTTTGCCTGAAATGGGCCATGTGTCTGCTGGAGGTAAATCATCTGCTGGTTATAGCTGCTCCGGGGGAGGTGTTGGGGCAGCTGAGAAGTTTGGGATGAGCTGGAGGCTGTGGAGTCACCGCAGCGAGAAGCAAACGCGCACGTGGCCGCTCAGCCCACTGCCAACGCGTTTAGAAAAATTGGGTTTGTGGCAGCGGGAAAGGGGCGGCAGAGCCGGGCTTTGTGCGAAAACTCCACTTGGGAAGTGCTAATTTCTGCCTCATTTCCGAGGTGCTAATGACAGCAGCGCTCTTGCTCTGCTCTGCTGTCAGCTGAGTCTGGAAATCAAGGTTCCCTGGGTCGATGACGTTTCCTGCAGCACTGGGAGAAAATGTTCTTTTTCCTGGCTGTGCCTCGGGGTCTGCTCAGGTCTTCAGAGCTTGAGGTTTAATTTGCTTTTTGCAAACCAGATCGGACTGATTTGTAATGAGACCTCCTCTCCTGTGGAGGATGTCTGAGCACTACAGCTCCCATGAAGAAGAAATTTTCGTTGCTCAACTGCAGTTGTTTCTTCTTCTGTGTATCATTCTTCATGTGGATAAACACGAGGAGAAAATAGCAACAATTTAGGATTTTTTTTTTAGCTTATATAGAAGCATTTGGTGCGATACTAGAAAAGAATAAAACTCTTGTCTAACGCTAAGGCTTGCAGCACCTATTGTATGAGCGGGAAAGGACGGGACAGAAATCCAAGTGCCACAAGTATCCAAACGCTCTTTGATTCCAGGAGTTAGCCCTGCAAATACATCTCGTTTGCCTTGTGATTTACGACGAATTTCAGATTTCTCATGCTTTAGATTTCAAAAGCCTGAATGTTGGATTTTCATTGTCACTTGGATTCAATTCCTGAACCGGTTGATCCTAATTCCCTCACTTTGCTTTCCCGGTGGCTTGAAGCTGCAGGACGTTTGAATGGTGATTTTTCTGAATATTGACAAATTCTCTAAGTGTTTCGGGGCACAGAAACAATAGATTTTATGACTCCCGAGTTTAGCAAAGCTTTACTGGCTTAGAGGCTTTGGAAAAATCGTTAAGAATTAGGATTTGATCTGCACTTCCATTTGCAGGGTCACAGCTGCTATGAGTACAAAATTGTCAAAGAGAGTCCGGTGTGTGAAAAGCTCGGAGCATTCAGCAGGTGTTTCTTGTTCGCTGGTTGTTTCTCTCTTGCACTGGTGCTTCTTCCTGTGATCTCAACTTGTGCTGGGGAGCTTTAGGGAAAATTTCCTCGTGGGAAGGGCTGTCCACCCTGGCCCAGCTGCCCAGGGCAGAGATGTGGCACTTGGGGACACGGGTTAGTGGTGGCTTTGTCAGTGGTGGGGAATGCTCGGATTCAGTCGTCTTGGAGGGCTTTTCCAACCTAAATGATTCTGTAAATTTTAGAGATGGAACATTGCTCTGTGCTTCAGAATGGCGACACTCTGGATTGTGGGAATCATTAGAAAAATGGAGAATTTTCCATTTCCACACGACTCGTTGGAATTTCATCCCAGGAAGCAGTGGTCACAGCAATCTCTTTGTGTGATCTCAAGCAGACTCATATCTCACTCTTCCTCTGGGGGGAACTGATGCTGTTTCATTTGAAAGGCGGCTTAAACTCACTTGTGTTCCCCTAGAACAATCAAACACTCTCTGAGGAATTCCTGAATCACAAGATCATGTCATTGCTTGAACATTGCCCTGAGCACCAGGATATTCTGTGTAGAGAAAAAGCTGCTTGGATTCCTCTGTTGTGTGAATGCAGAAGAGCTCCTGGTTCTCCTTAGAGCAGCTCAGGTGACGGAGAAGGTGATTTGTGCTCCTGATGGCCTCAGCTTTTCCATGGCTGTGGTTATTTTCCCACCTTGTTTTCCTTTCCAGATGATGCTCAGAGCTGCAGGTGGTGGTGGCATAAGGGAAGCTGCAAACTGCAGCAGAGCAAATGAATTTTGCTGCCATGCTGTTTCCTTCCCTCCCAGCATCCCGTGGTGGTCTGTCTCCAGAGTGCTGCTTCTCAGCAGCAGATGCTGCCTGGAATTTTTATCAGCTTTTATGAGTTTAAATTCAAGGATCTTCAGTTGTTCGAGATGTGTTTATTAGGGAAAAAACTCCGCAAAAAAATCCCCAGGCTAAAAAACCCAACCCAAAGACCCCAAAACCCAGGAATGCCGGATGCTTAGGGCAGGATGAGACACGGAGAAAAGAGCGTGGGGTTTTTAAGTAAGCAAATGCTGTGTATTGAACAAATATCACAGAATCACGAAATGGCTTGGGCTGGAAGGGACCTTAAAGTTCATCTGTTCTCAGGGCAGGGACACCTTCCACTGTCCCAGGCTGCTCCAAGCCCTGTCCAGCCTGGCCTTGGACATTTCCAGGGATCCAGGGGCAGCCACAGCTGCTCTGGGCACCCTGTGCCAGGGCCTCCCCACCCTCCCAGGGAACAATTCCCTCCTAATATCGAATAAATCCACTGAATATTTGGAGACAGCACTATGAAGCACCTTCAGGACACACATATTTCTGTGATATTCCCCTACAGCCCCAAAAGTTTCCGTGGTCACTCCTTGAGTGCACAGCAGAAAGGGCTCTGTGAGGTTACTGCTCAGAGAGGCAGCTCTGTTTTTAAGTTCCTCCTCACCAGGGTCAATGCAAGTTTTTGTGGGCAGGTGCACAAGCAAAAGCTTTCCAGTCTGTTCAAGCTTTTGCACCTAAACGAGCTCTGCCATTTAAATTGTGTTTGTGGGAAAGGTTATTGCTGTTCCACCGAGTGCCAGGATCATGAGAGGGATAAAAACACCAGGAGAGCACTGGCAGAACGGGATGAAATCGAGTTTGGCACTTCTGGGTTCTCTTTCACGAGGTTGGCAGCTGTCTGATATCTTACTTGGAATGCTGGAGAGCTCTTCATACTTAGCAATCTGTTTTAAAGCAACTTACCAAGGGATTAAGTGACATTTCTGCTTGGGAAACTGTATTAAAGCCGGGCACTTGCAGGGGCTCTTGTGCAACGCCACAACAGATTCGAGTCCCAGCATCCCATCAGCTCTGCTGCATGGCAGTAATTGCAACCTGGGGGCATTTCCTTACACAGCCATGGAACAATTGCTGTTGTTGGGTTCACTTCAAGCCCTCCCACCACCAGGTTTTTGTGATTTCTCAGGAAGATCGAGGGTGTTGCTCTTGGAAGAGGGAGGGAAGGATCTAGACAAGGAAAAGCAGCCTGTTAGGGTTTGGGTGTGTGAGCAGCCCACACGAACACCTGAATGGATCAGCAGTGTTGGTGGAAATGTGGTGAAGCTTGGAAGAGCTCTGGGATGCGTTGATAAGAGTGAGCAGGAAAGGAAGGCTCGAGAGGGGAAGCTCACTCTGTAGTATTTCGCTTTGTAAGTACCAGCTGTCCTTCCTGCAGCCCTAGAAGATTTATCAAATTAACTCCTCTCTCTCCCCATGCTTAGTTTTAATATGTCCACTTGTACTGCAGGAACAAATGCAATTAAACCCTTGCTTTCACTCTGGCATCTGCACAGTGAGAATGTTTGCTCATTTAGAGCAGTGGCGAGGTCATGAGCTGCACACTTATTTCAGTCTAATTTTTGTGATTCTGTAGTTGACTTCTTAACTGAAATTTTCAGCTCCATTAATTAAATTTAAGCAGTCATTTATTTTTTTTTTTTCCACCTAGGATCATCAGTTAAAAGCCAAAGTGAGCGGGGAAAGCACAAACATTTTCTGTTCCTGTGTCTTGGTTTGAGCTCTGTGCTGTTACCATGAGAAGAAAACATGAAAGAGCCTAAAAGATGAAACCTGGAGCTGCTGGTGACAAAGGAGGGGAGGTCTCACAGCTCCTGGCCAGTTTGGTGCAACAGGGACAGAAAGCAGAGACAGTACAGTTGTGGCAGAGGCAGACAATCTTTTCAAGCAGTATTAATTCAAGTCAGAGTTTTGAAAGTGGTGTTGAAATTGTTCTGCAGAAAATCCATTCTCTGAGGCCACTGCTGAAGCTAAACCATATTTTCCTGATACACTGAGCAGTTGTCAAGTGCGGATTTCAAGCTCTTGGCTCTCCCTGCGCGTGTCCTGCTCCTACTTTGATTGACTTGTCTGGATAACTCTTCCTGTGTGTGATGTTAGCGAGGTCTGCAAACAAGCCCAAATTGAAAGTCTCTCAGTATTTAAGTTTCTCACAGTTAAGTGAAAAGCACTCAGTAAAAGCAATGCAGCATTATCCTTAGTGCCAGAAAATTCTATTAAAAGGTCTATAAAGGAACACTTACAGGGTTTTTCACATAATCTAAACTGCCGGTGAGTGCTGACCAATAAAACCTTGTCTTTTCCAGAAATACTGCTTTTTTCTGGAAAGGAAATATGGCTATTCTTCTATTTCGTTTTCTCTTCCAGGACAGATTTTGAAAGCAAAATGCCTGCCCCACTAATTGATAGATCTTATCCATTATTTTCATGCGGGTGCCCAGGCCAGCAGGCTGATGGCAGGACTGGAACACCTCTTATAAGGACGGGCTGAGAGAGCTGGGTTTGTTCAGACTGGACAAGAAAAGCCTCCATGGAGGTCCTAGAACTTCTTCCAGAGCCTTAAGGGGCTCTGGGAGAGCTGGAGAGGGACTGGGGACAAGGGATGGAGTGACAGGATGAGGGGGAATGGCTTCAAACTGAAAACAGAGTAGGTTTGGATTGGATAGTAGGGTGAAATCGTGCCCTGTGAGGGTGGGCAGGCCCTGGCACAGGGTGCCCAGAGAAGCTGTGGCTGCCCCTGGATCCCTGGCAGTGTCCAAGGCCAGGCTGGACAGGGCTTGGAGCAGCCTGGGACAGTGGAAGGTGTCCCTGCCATGGCAGGGAGCTGGAGCAAGATGAGCTTTTAGGTCCCTTCCAACTCAAACCCTTCCACGATTCTGTGATTGACTGCCGGGGAGCTTTGGAGTCTGCAAAAGCACTCACAGGTGGAAATCCATGCTCTCTTTTCTGTGCAAGCAAACCTGTCTGAAATAAAAGTAAATGAATGATACAGGATCAGAGCTTTTTATTTATTTTAATGCGGCGTTTCATACCTCAGGGAGGAAAAAAAGAAACAGTAATTCTTTCCTTAAATAGTGTTTGATTGAAAAGAAGGTTTAAATTCATGTTGAAGATCTGAGATCTCAGTAGAAGTCAGCGATCCGTGACTTTGTAGTTTTCCAGGAGCTGCAGCACAAGAATAAACCATCGCTGCTGTCAGCTGTCTCTCTTTACAGGTGTCGGGGGAAGCTGCTGCTGGTTCAAACTTTCAGTCCTGCTTTTGGATTTTCAGGCAGAGCAAGCGTGTTGCACCGGGGTGAGAACAGCAGTGGGAGTGTTTTGAGGAGTCATGAAAACACCTGATGACCTGGATTAGGTGAAGCCTGCCCAGCCTGTGTGGGGACAGGAGATGGACAAGTCTGCAGACCTGAAGCTCCTCTTTATTTCTCTTAATCTGTAGCTGCCAGCGTCTGCAATCTGCCTCCCAGGGCCATGAAACAGCCAAGTCAGAAGGAACCAAAGCAATCTATTGAATTTAAAAGCCTGTGACACCTCCCTGAATGAGAGTGGCTCGCTGGTGGGCAGGCAAGTCAGAGCTGGGGGAATCAATGGCAGCTGCTTCTTCACTTTTCTAGGAAGCAGTGGCTGTAAACTTGGTGGGTTCTCAAATGGAGAATGAAGGTACCATCTGGGGACTTTGCCTACAAAAGTACAGCATCACCCCTCTGACTGTGTTCTACCAGCCTAAATGTTGCCTTCTGGGGTGTAACTGCAGAGAAGCGGTGCTCTGGCATTTGGACATGGTGTCTGATTCCCAGAGATCTCCTTTCCTGTGCTGTTCCTGTGTCACCAGCGCAGGGACGCAATCGAAAAGAGAAAGTTATGTTCAAATGCCTCGGGCATTGTTATGGGCCAGTGCAGCTTCTAAGCCCTGCTTTAGGAAACAAATTATAGCAAAAAAAGATGGTTTATGATCCTTCAGCTTTCCCCTCCAAAGAATTCCTGTGTCCCAAGGATTGCTGGCAGTGGCTCTTTGCTCAGACACAGGGAAGCAGAGTTCCAGCAGGTAAATCAGTGTTTGCAGCAAGTCTTTGCCGGGTGTTTGGACTCCGCGCTTTAATCCCAAACTCCTGCTCTCCCAGCATCCCGTCCATCCAGGGAATCCATCTCTGAGTCTCGCTGTGGGCTTTGCAGTGCAGAGCGTGACCGAGATTCCAAAGAGAGGAAGGGCTTTGGCTCAGGATCGTTTGGTCACGCTCTGGCCATCATCGAGCTCTCTGGGCTGCTGTGATAATTCAAGTAATGGGAAGGTGCGCGTTCAGCTGGGTGTACAGCTTTCCTCTCTGCCGTAAGGGGAAAGGATGAATACCCATTCCAGGAGACAGTTTTGGAAAAGGCCTGCGATTGATATCTTAGGCCAAAAGACTTAAAACTCTTAGAAAACACTTCATAATTGCCCCAGAATGCTGGTACTGAGTGGAAGCAATTTTAATAATTTAAAGATTAAAATGAGAATATTATAATTGAATGGAGTCTCTTTATATGCCTGTGGTGTGTGGGGTTTCAAGCAGATCATGGATTTTCAAAAGTCACATAGAAAGGGAACATAGTTTAAAAATGTCATAATAATAATAATAAAAATAAACTGGTAAAAAATGGGTCACTCAGTAAACTGTTTCAGGTATTTCCTGGAAACCTTTTCCTGTTGGACAGTGTATGGAATATCTTAAGAGTACACGAAGTCCACAAAGCTCATTAAAAACAAGTAAAGGCTTTTTAGGCTGTTGTAGAAAATCGTGGGTTAATGGATAGAATTATGTGACCTCTGTAGGGCTCGAGAAATTTGTTGAGCTAACGGAAAAATCATACAATATATTGAATAAATTCCCTGGTAGACAGGGAATTTATCTGTCCAGAGGAAACTGTGGCTGCCCCTGGATCCCTGGCAGTGTCCAAGGCCAGGCTGGACAGGGCTTGGAGCCACCTGGGACAGTGGGAGGTGTCCCTGCCATGGCAGGGGGTGGAACAAGATGGGCTTTTTAAGGACCTTTCCAACCCAAAGTGCTCTGTGTTTCTATAATTTTCATGTGCTCAAATCTCTTCTTTTTGACAATGAGTAATGGTAGAATGTGATGTGGGGTTGGTGCTTGTTGGCTGTATTATTTTTTACCTCTGAGCAGTCTCACAGGAAATTTTAAGTTTTCTGTTGTGGGGGACATCTCTTCCGCTCAAATCTAAATGCACTGTGCACCAGCAGAGGGAAACAGTCCTTGTGCATAATTTATGCCCCTCATTGCCACATCCCTGTTCAATTAATAATCAGCTTTATGATAGCCTGGGCCACTGGGATTCAGCAAAATAACCTTAAAAAGGTCTTGAGTTATTTTCCCGTGCTTTGACAGATTTTTTGCACCATATCCCAAAGACTGCAGCACCACCTCATCGTTCAATAAAAAAACGGAAACAGATCTAATGTTTCCAAGAACTTTGCAGGGCTTGTTTCCAGCCCCAGCACTCTCAGCTGCTGTCCTCTGTGAGCTGCCTGTTGCCTGCATGTTTGAACGCAGCTTTTTCCCACTATGAAGGAAAATAACACCTGGTAATGCAGATCAACTCCCTGAATTTACACCTAGCAGAAAGAAGATAGGATCTCTTACTAGGTCTGTATGTGAATAACTTGTTATATGTATATAAAATTTAAATGTTTTATTTCGCAAAGCCAGGGTAAGAACCAGCATTTCTGCTCAGAGTCTGCGTCAGCAATATTTTGGAATTCTCCCAAAATCCAATGAGGCGAAAATCTAAGTTTGTAGCAACCAGTAAAAGTGTTTATGAGTTACTGATTCCAGATTGTCGATGCTTCACATCAAAATTGTAACTTCAGGTTTGAGGAAGTCAAGTGGAGCTTGGTAAATGAAGGGGTTTAGAGCAGCTCTGCTCGTTCTTCAGCTTCCCATCATCACCTTTTTACCTGTGAAATGCCATCAGCTTGCCAGCACTGAAAGTCAGGTTCTAGTTTATAATTGCCCAGTTTAATTAGTGCCAGCGTGCTAGTGCACTGACTTTATCTAAGATATTCAATCCCAGAAATGACACTTTCGATACTATAGAGTGTGGAACTGAATCGTGGAAGATGAGGCCAACAGGGTATAAATATTTTTATTTGTTACTGGATCTTTTGATGTTGATTGTTGAAGCTGTAGAGGTTTAATTTAAAGAAATACACTCACCTAGATGCTAGAGGATGGATTTTACAGGGGAGTGGGTACATGGATGCACTGTTTACCTGGATGATTGTGACAATGATTTGTATTGAAACGCAGTGCCCAGGGATGGGCGAACCAGTCTGGTGGAAGGTGTCCCTGCCCATTGCAGGCGTTGGAACTGGATGAGCTTTAAGGTCTCTTCCAACCCAAACCATTCCAGGATTCTGTGGCTGGTTTGGAAAACCCACTGGAGTAAATTCAACTCAAATTTAACAGCATTGCTATTGACAAATGAATTAAATGTGTGAGTCTAGGACTACCCTGGGCATTAGAAGCTTTTTTTCAACCCTTTCTGCTGGACCAGACAGGAGGAATGTTCACTGAAGTTACAGGATAATTCTTGAAATCTAAGTTTATTTCACCACTGCTCCCAGTATAAAAGCAAGGAACACGCCAATATAGGTAGTCCCTCTCACAGCTGGAGTAGGATAAAATTATCAGACTGGAGGAATTAGGATTTTGAAAGGTAATGAAATAAAAGAAATGGGATGTAATGTAGCATTACAGAATGCAAGGTCATGCATCTCAGGACCAATTAGTTTCTTTGGTTTGAGATTTGAAATCAGTTGGAAGTGACAAGGAGCTGTTGGAGCATTAATAGCAGGAGACTGAGATGAGTCCGAGATGTGCCTCTGAAAAGAGAATGTCTTTCTGTAAGGCAAGATGGCAAGACAGGAATGTGTTCTAGAGACCAAAGGTTACCTTATCTGGAGTATTCTGTAGGGTGATTCCATCCGGACAGCGCGGGTGCTCCTTCAGAGGAAAGATGAACCCAGCACACCCCAGATGGAAAGAAGGGCCATGAGGAGTGTGGGCAGAACGAAGAACTTTTGCTGAGGGGAGACAGGAGTGTGGAGCTTTCTTCATCCAGCAAAACAGAGCCTGGGAGGTGCAGTGAGGGAAAGCATGGAATGCTCCAGCTGCTCCAGGTTGGAAAAAGAATGGATTGACCAGGCCTTCGCTGGCTCTGAGGATCCAGAAATGTCACGGTAGGACTTCTAGTTGCCCAAGTGTAAATAACACATGTCAATAAAAAACAGGAGACAGTGGCTGGTGCCTGCCTTAGCACCACCCTCAGGCCGTGGTTTTGATGAGATTTCTTTCCTTCAGTGTGGGAACTTCAAGGACAACCAAACTTTTGCTACAGTGAAACCATGGTTTCACAAATTCCTGCTGCACAAAACTGGTGCCCAATCACTCTCAGAGTCAAATTACTTATTTCAATTATTTTCTTTTTCTAGATAGCAATAAACAGTGTTTCACGGTCCTCACCATGGTGTCTTCTAGCTGTCCCAGGGAAGCTCTGGTGACATTGGCAAGAAAATCGCATTCCATGTCATTGCTCATAGCTCTCTTGAATGCACCTCGTTATTGCCCTCATCATTCAGTGTAGGTTAAAAAAATAAAATCAGATTGTTCAGCTGAGGATCTGCTAATAATTGCTGTAATTTTTACTGAAGGCCCCCAGCCCGTGCTGTCACCACGAGTTCAGTGCTCCCAGGGGCTGCAGCCGGCGCTGAGGGACGAGGTCACTTCTTAACAGCTCGTGTTTCCAGTTCCTTGCTTTCATCCCTGAGTGCCACCAAACTCCCCATTTGGGGAAATTGCTCCGTTACAGGAGTGTTGGGGAGTAGCTCTGGAGGGGTGAGGACTCCCACAGCAAAGCCGGCACTGGGCTCTGGTGGCTGTGGGGGAGTGGGGTCACGAGTTGGAAAAGTTGGTGGTGGGACAGGGATCCAGGTCAAGTGTGTTCAGAAAGTCCCTGTCACACCTGTGCTGCAGGGATCTGTGGTTGTACCGTCTCTGCCTCTGAGGAAAGAGGACATTAAACCAAAACCTGCCTTACACAACTCTGGGTGATCTTTGTATCTGAAACCAGGTCCACTCGCTTGGACTCTTTTTCGTCTCTGTGCTAATAAGATTATAACTGCTGGTTATTTTTTTCTTCTATTTTTTAAAGTCCATATTAATTGTAGTCTCCGTTCTGGGAAATTCTATTAGTTTTCGCCACAGATGAGTGTTTTCAGATAAACAACATCTTTATCCCAGCTGGGACTTCATCATCAAGTTTATCTTAATTATCTAATCTTAAAATAGTCTTAAACCGCTAGAAATGCTGCAGTACAGTCAAGTATCACAATTATTTCCTCCCTGTGAGACAGTGCTTTAGACTGTGGAAAAAAAAAACAAAACCAAAGCCAAGCTGATATTGATAGTCTGGTGAGAAGCCTGTCTTGTATAAAGTGCAGAATGCAGTGGAAAGCAGTTGAGCCTCCTGGGTACAGCCTGCCAGGCACAGTCATTTCCATGGGAAAACAACATCCTGCAGTCCCTGTCTCACCCCTGGAGTGTTGGTTCAGCACCTGGCAGGTTCTTTGCAGCGTCACTGTCCCATGCCAGAGCCTGGCACGAAGGCAAAACCAGCCCTGTCCCCTCTGTTTCCAGCTGACCCCATGAAGGTGGCAGCCAGAAGCTGCCAGGGTGTGGCAGAGGTGGAGAAGTTATCCTGGGAGATTAGAAATTCCTGAAGTGCAGAGAGATTCTGAAATGACTGCGTATCAGTGAGGCTTGTCCATGGAATCACAGAACATCCTGAGCTGGAAGGACCCACAGGGATCACCCAGCCCAGCTCCTGTCCCTGCCCAGACCCCCCAACAATCCCAGCCTGGGCATCCCTGGCAGCGCTGACCAAACGCTCCTGGAGCTCTGGCAGCCTCGGGGCCGGGACCATTCCCTGGGGAGCCTGGGCAGTGCCCAGCACCCTCTGGGGGAAGATTTTTGAGGCTGGGAATGTGTTTTGAGGAGGATTCAGTGTGTACTTGTCCTGTTCGTGAGCGTTTTCCAAGTAACATCTGGCAGGTGCCTGACTTCCTCCAGCTCTTCTGCTGGTTTTGAGCCGAGTGTGAAATTCTCTGACTTTCCCTTTGCCAGTCCCCAGTTTGTGCTGGTGAGGGGATTGTGAGAGGGCTCTGGGGCAATAAAAGGTGGCCTGACGCCATAATTGTCGTGATAGGCTACGAAGTGCACAGTTAACAATGGAGATGCCTGATTAGCTTATTTCGTTGTTGCTTTTATCTTTGTGCAGTGTGTTAAGGCTTGGACCTGAAGGGGTAAAGATCGAGAGAGGGACCATAGGACAAACACAAAGAAAGTCATAGGATCATGGAATGGTTTGGGTTGAAGGGATATTAAAGATCACCTGTTTCCACCCCCTGCCATGGCAGGGACAGCTTCCACCATCCCAGGCTGCTCCAAGCCCTGTCCAGCCTGGCCTTGGACACTGCCAGGGATCCAGGGGCAGCCACAGCTGCTCTGGGCACCCTGTGCCTCTGGCCATCTGAGTAAAGGATTTCCTCTTAAATTTTAATCTGAATCTCTCTTCTTTTATTTTAAAAATGTGCTTTCAAACATTCTTTCACTCCATCTCTCTTCCATTTTTGGCTGCAATGCCGAATGTGCAGTTAGCTGAAGTATCACTATAATTGCAGTGTGGTTATAATTGGATAAGTGCGTTTAATACCAATTCAGTTGATCAGAAACTGACTCTAATTTCTGAATGACTTAATGTCACGATGATAATCTTTTGAAGAATCTTATATTTAATAAATCAGATCCTCACACAGGCATCTTAAAATTTAAATGACTTGTATAAAAATGGACGACGAATTTATTAGGAATTTTATACTTAGTTAAGCTGCAGATCTGAAATCTTGAGGAGAGCACTTATTAAAAATCTTTGCTTCTGAGTATCTGCACTTTCACCTGGGGCTCTGGGAATGCATTACGTTTTAATGGAGTTTCCTGGGCTGTTAAATACTGTATGCAGTTGTACTCACAAATACCCTTTCATCTCCCAAAATCAGGAGGAAAGGTGCTTTGCAGGGCCTGGAGAGGCTGTGGATAAAGCAATATCGTGCACAAGGTATTTCTCTAATTTCTGGAGCTGGCGTCATTCAATTCCGAGTGTAAAGAGAAATCTTTAAAGCAAAGACAATTATCTTCTTAAATTGCTGGTAAGGCCTTATTTTCATGTGTAAATGCCCAGTAAATGAGCTTTTTGTGCAGCTGAATCACACTTCTGAACTTAGACTATTTCAGTGTAAGAACAGCAATGGAGTTTGCAGTACTACCACTCTGTGGGCTTTTACACGTGTTTTACACAATCCTCCGAGATTCCCGAAAGGAAATATGGATGTGCTGTGGGTGAAACTGCTTTGGAGCGTGTTTCAATTTTAGATTTTTAGAATCTAGGCCGTCTCTGCTGCACGTCCATCCCAGCTGCAACACCAGGGGCGGGTGAGCTTGGGATGAAAAGCTCGGAGTACCTGGTTCACACGTCTCAGCTGACCAAGGGTTAAAAGCTGACTGAAAGCATTGTTTATGTGACCAAAAAGGGCTTCTTATTCCCATCTGGTCATTCAGTATCCGGAGAAGTGATGGCTTTCGGGTTCCTTCACCTTGTGCCTTTCAGCTCTTAGAAAGGAATGTTTTAAGCATTGAATGCTTCCTGGCAGGGTTCAGGCTGGGTGCTGCTTTCAAGGAGTAAGGGCTGTGGAGTTCAGAAAATCTGCCTTGAAAAACATTTTCTCTTGGAAATGTATTATTCTAAGTTTCAGCCTTGGACTGGAGGTTATGCATTGCAAAGACAGCAGAAAGGCCTTCGACGATGGGACAGGAATATTTTTCTCTGTGTCCGTTCCCGAGCTGGTTTTGCATAACAAGGACAGCACTGCCCGAAACTGTTACAAAGTGAAGTGCAGAGTGAAAATAAGACATTGCAATTTAGGCCATTTTAAAGTTTGGAATTCCTCTAAAATCGAGACTCTCAGCAGAAACTGAGCTCTTCCCATCCTGTTATTAGCAAATCATGTTGCCCCGTCAGGGGATGGAGACTGGAGCGACTCATGGGGACTCCTTGGGCCGTTTTTGAGCCCACCTGAGCCCTGTCCCTGGCTGCAGGTGGCCAGGGATGGGACAGGGTAACCCTCAGGGGCATGAGAGAGGCTGTGATGGCCCCTTAACAAAATCTGAGCTGCCTGCAGGGACAACTGCACTTGTGCTGAAGTTACTCGGAATTTTTCTCCTCGTTCCACGCTGTCCCTCATTAACACAGAGCGTGGAAAGCTGCAGCTCTGCTCAATGCACATTCTGGGTCAGGGACTGCAGGAGGAGCATTCATGTTTGTGATTAGAGAGGCACTTTGAACACTTGCTTACGTGCCCTCGTAGGAAATTTGGTTAAACAGAAAAGAAAAGGGAGCTCTACATATTTTCAAGAACTCACAAGGGCTGTTAGGCAGAGACCTGTTTATTCCTGGCACGCATTTTGCTCTGTGGGCAATGAATGTACACGGAGGAGTCTGCAGGATGAAAGCAAACAAATCTTCCCCTCGTTCCTGTGTTCCCAGAGTGCTGCAGAGGACAGAGAGGGGTCCAGGGCTTGGTGTTTGCCCCTCTGCACCGAGATCCTGAGCAGCATCCTGGGTGTTGCAGTGCAAGTGGCACCTCCAGGGAGAAAACGTGTGTGAAAAATGCAGAGACAGAATAAATACACTGACAACAAGAATTAAAACTCAGGTAACAAATTGTTAAAATTCAAATCTGTGGCTGACTGTCAGTGCCTCAGCCGTCAGTCAACTGATCAAACTTTACAAGAGCTTCTCAGAGTCCAGGATTTGCCCTCCTGTTCCCAGTGTGACTCCAGGGCACCTGGAAGCAGAGCAGCTGGAGAGCCGCCGTCACTTCTGGGGCTGACTTGCTGCTGACACATTGAATGAAGATCATGCTTTAGCTGAAAACAATTTCAAATACGTATCTCTAAATATCCTTGACATTGCGCTTTAAATGTGATTTGAAGCAGTAACTCAGCAACAAGTGAGAGGGCATTTCTAAGAGATAACCTTGATCTGAGAAACGGACGAACTTGGAGCTACAGGAGTTGTTAGAACTCAGCAAGAGCAAAAGAATGCAGCCGTTCTCTGGGAGTAGCTGCCAATAACATTTTATTCCATATTGTACATACCAGGCCAAGGCTCCTTGCAGGTCATTAGCACTGAATTAGCCAATGAGATTTTATTTGCTGATGCTCAGTAACAGATGTAGCAGGTCCGTGCTTTTATCTAAATCTCTGATATTTAACCAGTGTACAGCTGGGCTAACACTTGTCAGGCACCACAGCTCCAATATCGAGGAGTTCTTGGAGTCCTGCACGGTGCTGGAGCTTTAATTGCACGTACTCAGAAGCAATTTAAACAAAATATCAGTATTGTTCACCGAGAATCAACCCACCTAATTAGAGTCTTCTCTCCCAAAAAAACATTCATTTTTTTTCTAGAGAACACAGAGAGGATGTGTGTGTGTGTACACATGGACATTTTTGTCCTCGTGCACTCTGTGGGGAGCTTTTTGTGAGTGCAAAAGCGAGATGTATCTCAGCATTTCAGCACTGAGTTAATTTCCTTCCCTTGGCCTCATTTGGGAAGACTGCTCAATTAATGGAATGGATATAAGAATGCCGGTCCAGTAAGAACTTCAATTCTTCCCTCAAAAGGAAATATCTGTGCTAGTTATTCGATTGCAGCCAGATTGTGTTTAATTTTATTCTGTGTTTGGTGGTGTGGCAGGACACCAGACTTCCTACCCCTATTTGAGCGGATCCTTGTGTTTTGTGCCCGTGAACTTCCAAGGGAACACCTCTGCTGCAAGGAGATCTTCCTCCAAAGCAGGGAGAGGAGAAGGGTTGGAAGGTTTGTGGTTGCTGTTGGAATTCCCGAAGCGGTGTCTGTTGAGACAATATTTTACTCACCACCAGAGAAAACACGAGTCAGCTGACGGCTGCTTCTCGCTGGAAGTTCAAACACGTTCATTCGGAGTTTGTGTAAAAGCGTATTGAGAAAGGGAGGCTTGCTAATGGAATATAAAATAAGTGAGAAACTGCCGCTTCCAGACGGGTTTTTCTGCCTTGGTGGATGGTTACAGTAAAATAAGGATGCAATTTAAGTAACTGTGCAGCTTGAACAGGTACCCATGTGACAGCATGAAACGCTGGAATGAAGGAAATCAGTGGAGAGCTGGGACTGAGCGAGGATCCAGGGCGGCAGCTGAAGCAGAATTTAGTGAAGATGCACTCTAAATGCAGTGTTGGACAATCCTGTTAAGATACACTGAATGTTTAGCCCCAAGAATTTTCAGGTGCTGGAAGGAAAGAAAAGCAATGTTACTTTTATTTTTTTTTTTATTTTTTTTTTAAAGAAACGATGAACACCCACAAATAGTTTTCACTGGCAAATATAAGTAAGCACATCTTCAACAATTATGGCTAAGAATTTAAGGTAGATTTTTGGAATGTAGAATAGGATTATTTTAGGAAAAAAAAATGTCCTGTGACTTCAGAAATGAATTGAAGAAAAGTAAGGCCTTTTAAATATTTATTCTACATTCTACATCTATTTATTGTAGCAGAGATTGTGTGCTACAAATCTGTGTCTTTTAAAAAGAAATCTTCATTCTGTTGTATTCTGACTAAAGCAGGAGTCTGCTTCCATGGTTGAAAGCCACTACATTTATGGATTGAACTAGTTGGAATCACGAGAAAAGCTGGTGGGGAATGTCTGTTTAAGAATCTTTGTTGGTTTTGATAACCTGTGTTAATTTAACAACTTTCATTACCTTGAGACAGACAAGTCTGGAAATTCTTCAGACAGATCCTGGTGTGCTGCAGCAGACTGGAACAAACTGAGCTTGGAAAGTTGGGGTTCCTTGAAAAGGCGCAGGGTGCAGGGAAAAGTCAGTACTTCTTTTGAAGCTTGAAAAAATAGAATTCAATCAGATTCGAGATATAGACGTATCTCTAATATTAACTTAGGCTTAAAGCAATAAAATGCCAATATTGAGCTATTGAAAGAGTGACAGCTCAGCTGTCAGGAGCAAACGTATTCCTGGTGTTAAATAAAGGACATTTTTGCAAGGCGAGTGAGATGAGTCATCCCTGATTTGGACACAGAAATTGAAACAAATGCCATGCAGTGTTAGTTTTACTCCCAGGACACTCCAAAGCGGTTTCACTGATCCGTGGTGGATTATGAAGCACAGAATTAGCTACGAACGTTTGAGCTGGTCTAGGGCTCAAATGATGAGACATGGAGGGGAGATTAGCGAAGAGAAACCTGCAATGATGAATTTAAGAAGGAGAACTCAGCTTAAACTGACAAGTTCAGGGAATGGAGCTTAAATACTGCCTCCATGCGTATCAGGGTGCTTGCTCTGCTCCATGGCATCATGAGCAGAACCAACCAACTCTGCCAGGCTCTGTTGCACATTTGGGACCGACACTTCCTGCAGGGAAGTGCTGGGAGGAAAACTCGTTTTTGCTGGGGGGGCACGGGGGTGTTGTCACCTGGCAAAGCTTCACCTGCTGTCGGTGGTGTTCATCGTGGACACCACGCACGATCCCTTCCTCAGGGGAAGCGATGTTTTGGTTGCAGTAACGAGGAACATCCAGCTGTTGATTTTATCCATGCACGTGGGACCTGTGTGTGTGTGTGTGTGTGTGTGTGTGTGTGTGGAAACTGTGCTCAAAGCTGCTTCAAAAGATGTGGGAGTAGATGTGTAACACTGAATGTGTGAAGACAGCAAGGTGACAGGGCATATAGTTGGAAAAAGACTTAAAATATATATATATATATAAAATATATATATATATATATATAAATAGATATATATTTACTGGTAGTATGAGTGTCTTCCTTGATAGCACTTGAAATCCCAGTTCCAGTCCTGAGCCTACTTTGGGACCAAGAAAACCTTTTCTAAACTGCATTCTGTGTTTTCAAGGATTACATTGATTTAGGGGCAAAAAACCCCAAAGACCTATACATGTGTATTTTCATTCTAAAGGGAGATAATTTTCACTGCTGTGTTTAAAAAGAAATAGAAGCTTTCTACATGCTTCCCCTCTCATCTGGATTGCCAGGACACAGGACATGCAAAAGGAATGAAATTTAGTCAAATCTAAATGCTTCAGACCTTGGCCAGGCAATTGTCACTGGTGTCTCAGAGGACTGGCACCTTCCAGAGTGGAGATAAAACTGCCCCTGCTTCCATTAAGCTTAGTTAAACTTAATTAAACTTAATTAAAACGTGTTAAGAGTGAGATGGCAGGACAAGAAACAGAACTGTCCTGTGGTGGGTGAATCGTTCCTCCACCACGAGGCCTGACACTGGCAGCAGAAACCAAACGCCCTGCAGGGCTGTGTTTGAGGCACCAGAGAAATCTCTGGTGTTTGTTCCTAAACCCCCAACATCCCGGTGCCTTGAGAGAAGCTCTTCTGTGAGCACCAGCGGCTGACAAACGTGGGTTTTGTGCTTCATGGTTGAGTGACTGAGCCGAGTCGGTGCAGGGTCTGAGCTCGGTTCTTAAACAATTGACATCAGAAAAAATGTGGTGAACGCTTTACCTTCAGAGCTCATACTTTACAGCACACCGGAGGATCTATTCCCCATTCCTCCTGGTGTAGATCCTCCGTTAATGAGGCCTAAAAAATGATCAAAGCTTTCCCTGCAGTGTGAGGGGTCACAGCATCTTTGTCTCCCTTGTAGAGCCTGAGTTTAAACACGCCCTGAGAACACGGTGCCCCTCAGTAAAGACTCAGTAAAGATGAGTCTTTTCCCTCCGCACAAACCTGTTCTTTGAAAATGTGTGAACAGACACCAAGCATTTGGTTAGAATAGCAAAGTGCTTGTGGAAACCGGCCAGTTGCAAGAGCAGGTTGATATGAACTCGCCTGATGTCTTCTGTCTTCGTCTTTCTGGAAGGAGTAGAAAGCACAGAAAGGACTCACTGCTCTTCCTGAGTGAGGAAATTCCAATGTTCCTTGATTTGTCCCATCTTAAAGCAACTCAGCACAAGCTTTACATGCACATTTTCATTCTTCACTCTCTCCCACTTCCGTTAAGAACACCTAATCAGATTTCTCAGGAATTTACTGTATGAATTCTACAGTCTGAAATACTAGATACAAATGGATTTTTATACAATAAACCCCACATTAGGAGTTACCTTAATGAGCCAGATGCATCTTTTCCAAGAATGTCTTTGGAGGGGAGGAGAATGAACGATCAGAAACGGTGGTGAGTTAATTTGTGGAATTTTATAGTTCATAAACACTGCCTCATCCTGACAACATTTGTTTCTTCCTTTACTTGCTTTGCATTTTGTGGATTTGAGATAAAAACTGATAGACTAAGTCCCAGCTATCCTGAAAGCTGCAAAAGGGATGTTTACTAAAACTTGCTCTTGCTTCCTTAACTTTTGCCTGTTATTTTTTTATTTTTGGTTGTCATTTGGGGGGTTTCTGTTGGTTTTGTTTATTTATTTTTTTAATAAATTAGAAAAGTAACTACTTCTCTAAGAAAGAACTCAGGGGTGGAACAGTGACACCGATGTTCTCATTGTCTCTATCCCTTTCCCACCCTGGGATTGCAGGAAACGCCTGATCGGATCCTATGTGCTGCTCTGTTCCCTGTGTGTGTTTAGAGCCACGGGATAACCGCTGAGGCTCCTCACATCACCGTGCCCCTTTGGCCCTTTTCAGAAGAATTGCGTTTTTTTTATCTGCTGAGTCTGTGAGCATTTGACATTGGATGACTTTATAAAACATCCAACTAATTGGATTTGTTAAAACAAATAAATCAAACACTAATTGGAATGTGCCCTGCCATTATTTTTGCTTACTGAATTAGATATTAGGGCGTGAAGTTCTTTTTATCGTATTTGTGCACTTATTTAAACACCCCCCTGGCGCACGCTTCTGCAAATTCAATTACATATTCAAAGGAGCCGTTCAATTTATGCAAGGCTGGTTTACACTTAATCCAGGGGCAAGTCTCAGGAACTGATGATAGGTCTGCTCAAGATTAATTAGCATCACTCAGATGAGCAGTGGCATTGTTACAAGCCCGCAGTGTAAAACAAGGGATATTTTATCCTTCTCATGTGAGCCATTATTTGCCTCAATATCACCCTTTCCAGGAAGGGAAGAGCTTTCTTGTGGAGATCTCATTTTGCGAGAAGGGTTCAGCATCACCTGTGTTATCCAAGGCCATCAAAGCCATCTCCACTCCCTCTTTGGTCCCACTGAGCAACTGCATTTGTTTGATTTTTAGCCAAGCAGGAAAAAGGCTCCAAAAATCCCAGTTTGTTTTCCAGAAACCCTCATTCTTGTTAATTTATGAATATCCAGAACCCCATTTTGGTGTCATTTTCCTCCAGCTGCTCTGCGCCGTGTGGCTGGAATGAGAACATGCAAACCTAGTATCTAAAGCCATTGAGTGCTCTTCTTTCTCCTTCACCCTGAGGATTATTTTTTCAGTGTTCATGAGTAGCCCTGTTCTGCCTCTGAGCAGTCAGATTTCATGGATGATTTCCTGTGGGGATGGATCTAAACTCTTCCTCTCTTTATGTTCCATCCTATTTAGGGGTAATTCATATCTAAATGGTGGGGTGTCTGAGGAAACGTTGAATAGTAAGCTCATGCTGACATCAGTGCGGGTAACACCTCTGCTTGTCACCATTCCTACTTCAGTGAACTCCTAAAATCTCAGTATTCTGACCCTGGCTGCCTGTGAGTGAAGCTGCAATTCCACATCTGCCAAGTTCTGCAAAATTTAGGGGCCACCACTAATGTCCTTGCTTGGCAGATGCGTACACAAGTCACTGTGGCCAAGCGCCTTTACCGAGGATTGGATATAAAGAATTTTTTACTGTGATGGTGGTGAGTCTGAGATTGTTCAGAGCAGCTGTGGCTGCCCCTGGATCCCTGGCAGTGCCCAAGGCCAGGTTGGACAGGGCTTGGAGCAGCCTGGGACAGTGGGAGGTGTCCCTGCCATGGCAGGGCTGGAATGGGATGAGCTTTAGGGTCCCTTCTAACCCAAACCATTCTGTGACTGTTAAAGTAACCCCAAAAGCTGTGATATTCTGCTATGTTGTACTGATTTCCTTTCACCTCCTGAAGTTTCTTTCCTGTTCCATACCAATGGGATAACGTAACTGTAATGACCCGAAGGGAGGAGCTGCTGACTTTTTGGCTCTCAGCTCACTGTGGCTCTGGCTCCGGCTCAGTCTTTACTTCACTTTTAATTCTGCTCTCAGCTCACACACCAGAGCAAGAAGCAGGTGGGCATTGCCCCCTTCCTGGCACTCAGGATTCACCCAGCCAGCCTGCTCCTCTGAGCCCTTAAAATCAGCTCCAGCTTTTTCTCCCTGTCCTCGTTTCCTGCAAATTCCCCTCTACATTCCAATTCTGCTGCCTCCAGTAAATTAATCCTGCTGGCTCCTTGCCCTGTCACTCTGTGTTTGGAGGTTTCCTCACTAACCTTTTCTTTCCTCAAAATGTAGGTGTCTTGCTGCTACTTCGAAGGCTCTCCACGGTTTATCCTTCCCTATTCAGCTGTACCACAAGGTTAACTTTGGCTTTCAGACACGGCGCTTGAAAGCTTCCTCAGGTGTTTCCTTGCATCAGCAGATGCTCCCAATTAATTTCCACAAGTTCTCACCGTATGCCTTTCCCAGCTCTTCACACTCCCCGTTCCTCAGTGAGGATGAAATGCCCTCTTCAGCTGATGATGCCAAGCTATTGACAATTACATTCCCACATTTTGCTGCTGTGGTTTTGCTTCTGGGACTTTGTAGCAGCTCCCGTGCGGTTTTCTCCGCGCACAGGGGACCTTGTACGAGAGCTGGGCTGGAGCAGAGGATGTGTTTGCAATTCCTTCAAAGCTCCCAGGCAGCCCCATTCCCGTGTGCTGAGCTGGGGGCTGGGGATGGTTTGTGTCCGAGGTCGTGCTGTTCAGGTGAACCTCTCAAAATGAGAGTGCCCCGCGTGGAGGCTGAGAGCACAGGATTTCATTTCACCTCTCGTTCCTGCTCGCCGGGATAAAGGCGACTTTCGGCTGCACTGCTCGCTCCCACGCAGTCCAGGGTGCCTGGATCTTCCCTTTGATTTTTTTAATGAGCCTGTTCAGTGTTGTAATGTTGAACTTTTTCAGCAAAATTAATGTTTTGGGAAAAAAAAAAAAGTAGGGAAAGAGTTTAAGTGTAATCCTGCTTGTTTTGACAGCTGGGAAGACTTCACAAGTGCAATAAATTAAAGGCAAGGATTACTAAAATATTGTGAAATCATGACAACTCAGAAATATTTGCAGAGACTCTACTGAAACAGGCAAGCGTTCAGCAGTCACAAAATCAACTATTATCAGCTCTATTTGTAATGAAAATATGCAAGATATAAATGTTGGGTTTTTTTAGGGCAAGCTTGATCTCTTTAAACTTTTCTTTACAACAGAGTATTTCGGGCTGTCAGGTGCCCCACCCAACAAAACTTTCTAGTGTACACTAAACTAGAAATGTTTGGTGACATTTTGTAGAACCACTTGGAAAACCAGCTACAGTCGGGGTGGACAGAGAATCATTTAACAGAATAAGGAACTGATAAATTTTAATGACATGGGGTGTATTTGTGTTTGAATTTGTGAAGAGTTCCACGGGAACTGAGAAAAAGTTTGGGCTTTCCAGGGAGATGGAGAATATGGGTGAATTGAAGAAGTATTTAATGTTTCCTGTGTGGGGTAAGATTTTACTGCAAAGGAAGCACAGGTCAGCCATGTCCCAGGTGTTCATGGTGTGAGCGCAGGCAGTGCAGGCCATGGGGAGGAGTGAGGAGTCAGGAATTTCTCTGTCCATGCAGCTCTGGTGGTGTCAGGAGCCATGGGCAGGGCAGGTGATGTGCAGTGTTGGATGTGCCTTTGGAGGACTGGGATCTGCAGAGGAGAATGACCCTTTCTTCCCTAGGAGAAAACCAAAGCTCTGTGGAGACACTCTGGGCGTGATTCAGGTCTAAACTCAGGGACCCAGACCCAGTGGATCCAGTCGTGAGCTAGGTTTGGCAGGCTGAGCTGGGTGGGCGTGGAGAGAAATGTGCATGAGGCCACGAGGGACACCAGGGTAGGAACATCCCGGGAAACAAACAGTCTCAGTTTCCCGTTGTGACCCAAGTTTCAAAGATCTGCTCTGGAACACAAAATTTCATTCCACAGTTCCTGGATTTCCCTCGATGCACAAGTGTTCAGGCAGCTGCCAACTTATTTATGAGAGTTAACTCCTTCCAAGTATTTCGGGAATTGCAGGGAAGGTCTTTCAGTCAGCAGTCTGGAAGGTGTGAGTGCCGGGTGGCATCTGCTGCTTCTCAGTCTCTTGTTGATCAGAAACGACAGCGCCTCGCTCAGAACCATTGACTTGAAAGCCTTGGAGGAAGTTCTGTGTGATGTTTAAGAGATGCTTAAAGCCAGGGTGAAGACCATCAAAATTTAAAAGCAAAAAGAAGCGAGGGCTCACTGTAGGAACAGCAATTCTGTGCTTGTTTGCCATTCTCATTCCTCCTTCTATTTTCCCTTTTTTTTTTTTTTT
>VZRN01000696.1:1061942-1090489 GCA_013397935.1 Dasyornis broadbenti
TTAAATATCTTGGAGGTTCATGCAAATATTCCTGCATGGGAGTACCCTGTGCAATTGTCCTTGAAAATAACAGGGGAATAAAGGGGACTGATGTAAGAAACAGTTGTGTGGAAGGAAGAAAACAAGGGCTTCCAGTGGATCAAAACCATGGAAAGTACAAAGATATTTTTTGGACATCATCTTTGGTGCTGCCTGAAAAACAGTGCTCAGGAAAAGAGTTTGATTTATTTTTATTTCCTGTGTAAGCTTGGGTATAAAATATCCATGTAATGACCCACCACAAAGAGAGAGAGATAATTAATCCAGAAATGTTTTCAATTTTCTTGGTTTTTTTCAGGAGGTTGTTCCTTTGATGAGCACTACAGTAACTGTGGTTACAGCGTCGCCTTGGGAACCAATGGATTTACCTGGGAGCAGATCAATACCTGGGAAAAGCCAACAATGGATCCTGCTGTCCCAACTGGTGAGTGAGAAACCTCCTCAGGAACGATGAGATGCAATTCTTGGAGAGAATCCGTTGTTATTGCTATGTATGTGTGTTCTGGCTTTTCCTGGATTTTACTCAGTGATAAGAAGTTAATTTTGTGTTCAAAATAATCTGACAGCAGAATCCTCAAATGTGAGATGGATTTTTGCAACACTTGCCACGGGGTGTCTTTGCAGAATTGTTTTACATTCCTCATTTTATTTCTGTTAACAGAGAGGGAGTGTTTTGGCTGTAAAACTCCAAGGTTTGGCCAGCTTTTGGCAGGTTTCAGCATCAAAGAATTGTCTGGGGAGGTTCTTGTTGGACAGGCCAGAAGTAGCAAAGCTTTGAAATGTGAGGAAATACTGGACATTCCAGTCACCATTTAGCTCTTAACTGATTTAAATTCCAATTTTTAGAAAGACAAGAAAGTTCCTAGAGAATTAATTGCGGTAGCTAATGCTTGATTGGGCTGGCACTTCAGGCTGGGGAATTTTCGTGTGCAAGAAAAACATTTGCAGCCGAGAGAGCTACCAGAGTTTCTAATTCATTGATATGTACTGAGGATTGTGTAGACTTCCATGTGATAGCTGGAATATTCTTGGAAGTGCTCGCGGTGGTGATCGTTTCCAAGTTTTGGTTTTCACTGGGAGTTACCATCACCCTTTTTATACAGGAATGAACTCTCCAGCCTGAAAGTGCTGCGGAATGCTTTGTTCACATTGGGAAAGAGCTAAGTTGTTTGCTTAAAATCCATGTGGTGGCAAAGCCAGGTGGATAAACGTGTTCCACTCCTGCAAGCAGGGACATCTTTAAAGCCGGAGTCCTTGAGCATTGGCTTTCCATTCCACTGAATTTCTCCACAGCAGCTGAGAGCAGCAGGGTGTGAATCCACGGAGCCGCGGGGTGTAAGAGGTGGTAACAAAGAGGTTTTCATGGAATAAGCACCCAGAGGGCACGACAGAGCGTGGGGAGCGGTGACAGGAGTGCCAACAGGGCGCTGGGAATGCACCCGTAATGCAGACTTTCTGTGTCGGGATGGGATTTTAAACGCTGCCCAGAAACAGGTTAAAATGTGACATTGTGGGGATGGCGAAAACAAGAAGTGAGCAGGAATCAGGTTGGTTCAGTGATCCTCGGTCAGGCTGTCGTGCTGGATGCATGGCCAGGCCCCAGCTGCTCAGCCCTTTCCTCTGGAAAAACACTTTGGCTTTCCAGAGTACCAGCAGATCCCTTTGAATTCAACCAAGCCACAGCACCGTGTCCTCCTGAATGCTAATGATGCTGTCGAGCACTTTTCAGAGCCCTTTTCACTGCTGGATCTCAGAGTGCTCTTCAAAGGAGGTCAGCACCATGAATGAGAGCCTGAGTCCCCAGAGCTGTGTAATTCTCTGCTGCAAAGGTCTCTGCCCAGGGATGGCTTTCTAGCCTTTATTTTTTTAAATTAAAATGTCAAAAAAAAAAAAAAAAAAGGCAATTAGACTGCTCCTTTAGCAATGTAGAAGTTTGTAGGCAATTTGTTTGACTCCGTTGCCAGCAAATAAACTGCTTCCCGTGAATTCTGTGATTAATTCCTTAGGGCTGGAAACAGTGTTAATTGGGGGATTAAGAACCAGATGTTTGTTGTTCTGAATAAATGTTTCAAAACCGTGGAACACATGAATTGTAGGTATCCAACCCCCGGACTTCGGTGGGACTCTCGTTCCACCTCCTTGCACAATAGCGGGAGTGATTATAACAAAAATATTCTTGAACAGATGGGTGTTTACTTAAGCCTGAATACCCTCACTGATGAGTATTCTGCAGCTTTTGGGCTGCTTGTTCCACTCTTTGAATTATGAAGTTCTCAAACCTTCATTTTCCTTTCTATGGTTTCCAATCATTATATTTTTTCTATTTTTGAATAGGGAGAATAATCAGTTGTTACGCTTTTATAACCTCTCTTATACGGCTGTGTGCAGTTCAATCTTTATTCTGCAGGACTAAATGTGACCCAGCCCTTTGAACATTTATTAATTGCGTGTCTTGTTTCCTTCCCCATGACTTCAATCATTATTTTCTTACCTTTTTTGGGGGTATTTGTCTGAAGTTGTGCTACCAACAAGGGTTCAACAGACACAAGACCAACCCAAACCAGTCTGGGATTCTGCGAAAGCAGGACTTGAGCTCCTCGGTGGGGTTTTTGTGAGGTAGATTCCTGGTTAGCACACCAAAGAAATGTGTTTAAACCAACCAGGCCGAAGCACTGCTGTTATTTTCCATGTTCCCACATTGCAGAATTCCAAGGAGCCTGGACGTGGCTGCTCCTGCAGCAGTTGCAAGAATGCCATTAATAATGAAAGTATTTAACATTTAAAGTTCAAAGTATTTTCCTATCATTTGCTAATTAACTCCAACTGAGACTTAACCAGGGCTGACTAGACCGAAGTAATTACTTTAATTGTATTAAATATGATTCCATCTGAATGCAAAGGCATCGTGCCTCGTGCTTTTGCGCAGCTGCATTTCTGCTGTCAGATTTGAATCCCACATTTACCTTGTGACGTTTCCCCGTTCCAAGTTTTCAGATAAACCATCAGGGGCTGAAGGTCTGGCCCCATCTGCCTGACTGCTCAGCTCCTTTCCTCTCTGTGAACTGGCACTCAGAGCAAGTGTTGCTGTGCTTTCACAGAAATAAAGAATGGCTCTTCCAGAGGAAACGGCGTGTATGTGGATGTGAAGAAACGGAGCGTACGCGTTTATATAAACATTGATGTGGCTCTCTGCGTGCTCCATATCACTGCTGTTCACATATCACAGCTGAGTTGTTTTCTAGCTGGACTAGGAAGTAGAAGAAGGAATATTAGGAAAATACGGACGAGCAAAAGGTTTGGAAAGGATGGAGTTCAGGACGAGATCCCTGGTACGTTCCTCGGAAGGTGCGAATTGCTTCACTTTGCATCCTTGCCCCACAGAGAGCCTCCACACATTTTCTGTGAAGAGCAACAGGACCTGTTACTGATGAAGGGTGATTTTGGGCTAGAAACTGGCGCATTTTTAGCTCTCAAGGAATCATTTAGGTTGGAAAAGCCCTCTAAGATCAAGCCCAGCCATTAACCCAGCACTAACCCATGTCCCCAGGCTGTACATGCCATGTTTCCGGAACATTTCCAGGGATGATGATTCTACCTGTCCCAATGCCTGGCCACCCTTTCGGTGAAAAAAATTTTCCTGCTAATCAGTCTAAACCCCCATCTAAATGGAGGATGGCTTGAGATGACATTTTCCAGCACAAATGAGTGCTGAGCGTGGCCTTACGGGACCCGCATCCTGTGTCGCAGTGAGGAGAAGCCAGCTCGGGAGCTGTCCAGGGTGTTTCGGCATCGCCCCACTGAGAAATCAAAGCAGAGTTTCGAGGTTTCCTCTCGCAGCAGAGATAAGGGGTGGGGGATTCTTCGCTCATCTAAATGTGTTCCAGGAACTGGAGGAGTCTCTGAGCTTCTCCCAGGAAGAACAGAAGGGTCATCATCATTAGTGTTGCTTTCTGAAATGCTCATTTAGCAGACAAACATCAAGACGCATCCAGGAATTCCAGATGGCCAAATTCCACTTGGGCTTCACTGAACTGAGTGGAGTTTTATGGGATTCTAATAGGCCAAACGCTTTCCTGTGTCACCTTTCTCTTTTCGTGAGCGGCACCGTGGAGTGACAGCGGGAATGAACAATTATCCGACAGCTTTCCTTCTGGAAGGTGAAAACCCCCACTGGACGGGCAGGATCCTTTAATTCTCTTCAGGAGATGAGAGATGTGAAGGCACTGCTGACCTCTGGAAAGGCCAGAGACCCTCTGTGCACAGGTCAGGTTTGTCTCTCTTTTCCCTGCAGGCCGGAGTGGTGCCAGCAGCAGTCAGACTCAACATTTGTAAACTTGAAAGGCGAAGCAGCAAAATTAACATTTCCCCATGTCTGAGTGTATTAATTCCTGCTTACAAGAAAATACACAAAGAAACTTGTTAAAGGAATAAATTAAAATTCATCTGTGTATATGATGAATCATGATCTAGTTTTGTCTGAGAGGGAGAAAAAATTTTGGCTCAGCTGCCTGTATATTTTTTTTCCTCCAAAAATATTTTGTGCAGGGGAAATTACTAAGAATGAGTCAAATATGTTTCTCCCCACTCTTTCACCACCATACAAGTAAATAGATTAGTCTGTGGCTTGTTAATGAACTCCAAGTAATTTCTCAGCTGTTCAGGCCTAAAGAGAAAGGGATCTCTGAAAAGTTTCCCCAATGTGTTTTTATTTTGCTGTTTGCTCAGCAGCCTCCTGTCTGTGTTTTGGGATTCTTTCTTAGACTTGTAAATAATTCTTCCCCATGTCCAGAATTCCATCCCTTTTTGATGCTAATGCGAGTTCTTGGGGTTGATTGCAGGTGTTGGGTTTATTTTAGTGGACGTGCACGCCAGTGCTGAGGTTTCCAGAAAAGTGCACTGTTCTGACCTATTCACCAACGGAGCTTTGGGAGGAACGGAACCTTGCAAGCAATGAGAGGGATCTTTTTCCTGCACTTATAACCTTCAGTTGCTCTGTTTTACTCTCTCCAGACCTCAAGCCATTCCGATAACTCATTGCGTGATGGCTGCTCACAGCCCAGCAGCGGGATTTAGCTGTCCCTTGGAGGAATGCGCTGTCACCCATAATTTTTTGCTATTTAATGTCAGGTCTGGGTTCTCAGTAACCAAATCCTACCTGCACGTGCAGACAATTTTGCTTATTCAGCAATGAAAACCATGAGCTCTTCTGCACAGAACTGGTTTCATGCAGGTGGCAATTTAAAAGCCTTCGTTTTAAGAGTGATTCTTATCAAATATTTGCTCTGTCCTGTGTTCCTGTCTTCTAACACCCAGTAAAAGCTTTCTTTTGGGATGGGGTGCACTGGTTTTGGAAGCACTAGGAGCAGGGAGGGACTGTTTGACCCGAATTTGTGGGGAAATTGCAGACCTGTAAATTAACTGTATCACACTTAGCTAACTGTAACCGCTTAGCTTTTATTCCATGATGTAAAAGTTGATTTGATGAAGGACATTTCCCTCTCTAGAAGCCTTCTGCTGACAGGAAATCACATCCCAGCTTTTAATTCTGCCAATCACTCTGTAAAGGTGAGAGAATTTCTCCTCATGTGCTGTTGAGAGAGGTCAGCAGAACCGTCCTCCCACTTAGGCGGAGGAGGTGTTTTGGTACTGAAATCAAGGATGTGCAGTGAGCTCCCATGGGACAAAGAAATGCCATCAAAGGGATCAGAATGGCTCCTAGGAAGTGTTTTAATGACCCTGAAGGGATTGCTGTCTGCAGGGAGCGCGCAGTTCCCGCACCTTGATGTGTTAAATGGCACATCTGAACTGTGGGCAGCCTCTTCCCGCCCCTTCCTGCCAGAGCCTGCCCAAGCAGAGCTGTCAGGGAGGGTCAGCACCTTTCCATTATCACCATTAGCGAGACCAGGACACTTGGAAAGCGCTGCCACAGCATCACTCAGCATCACCCTGGCAGCGAGGACAGCAAAGCTGCTGCTGTGCTTCTTCCTCCTGCGTGGTTCCGGCACTGAAACGTTCATTTTTCTCAGCGCCTGTTGGCTCTAGCAGGAATGAGGCCTCTCAGCACCTGAGCACGCAGCCCGTGCTTTTCATAAAGCATCATTCTGAGCTCGGTAGGACGTGCTGTCCAGATGCCAAGTGTGTTGAAACTGGGTTTTGTTTAAGGGCCAGGGTAGGGAATTTTATAGTCACACTGATGGAAAAATATTTCTGAGGAGAAACTTCAAAAGCTTCAGGAGCTGGGAAATAGAAGGTAGAGAGGTTTCTTCCAAACGGATGAAATCGAATTTAAATTCTATTGAAATAGATGTGGTTTCGGGAGCAAACAAGGTGCACAAGTAGAACAAGGACTGGGGAAGGTCCTTCTGACAAAAATTAAATACGGAAATTGATCAATGTGAAGTTAGTGGATATTCAGGAATAGAGGAAAAGCAGTGACTAAATAGGAACAGAGGTTTTAGGAGGAATAGATAAATTCTAGTGACATTGAAGGATTTGTCAGGATTAGAGAATATTGAAGTCTAGTGAGGGCTAAGAGATTTGTTACAATATTTGAAGAGTGACTTTTTGAGCAGACAGAATCCTGGTTTTATTTTTTTTCTCCCGTCAAACCGTGAAGCTGCTCTCCGTTGGGTATTTCTCCTTTATCCCGGAAGGTTGGTCAGCAGGCTCGAGATGGACAGGTCCAAACCGAAAGAAGTTCCAAAAGGAGGGCAACCCAAAAACCTTCGTGGGCCAAAGCCAAGACAGAACAGATTTGAAAGAGGGAAGGAGAAGGCCGTGAATGAACAGACAAGCACTGGCAAATAAGGATTTACTAAAGGAAGTGTTGGGGAAATCACAGGCAAAATTGCTCCTCAGCACGATCCAGGACAGCAGCTGAGGCATTAAACAGGGATTCAGAGCAGAGGGTGGGCAGAGAACAGGAAAGGCAAAACGTCTCATTAAGGCTGCTGCTCAGCCCCTCGTGAGCCTTGGTAGCTCTGAGTGAATTTTCAGCTTTTTGGAGTTGTTTGACACAGAGTCAGTGGAATTCCCCTGAAATCCCTCAAATTCAGTGGAGTTAGGGATAATCTCTCAGGGGGACTCTGTGCTGCAGTGGATTCTCTGGCTAATGCACTCTGTTTTTTCACTCTTTTGCCCAGTGAACTTTCATCTTTCTTACCTTTTCTTTCATTTGTCACTGCTGTCACAAACCATCACACCACCTAACAGACTCCCAGCACCTAAGCACAAAGCTGTGGCACAGTTTCCAAGATTCCAGAGCTAAGGATTACTAAACTGCTGCAGTTTCTTTACCGCGAGCCCCATTCAGTGTACAGTGAGCTGACTGGAAGTCTTTCTGCCAGCTTCAGAATAAACAGGATGGAGCCTCATAATGAGCAGATTTTCAGATGTTTTACTATTTAATTAGAAGGCTACAGATTGTTTGATGGAATGATAATAACAACCTCTGATCACTGGTTCCAGTGAGAACTGTTGCTATTGAAAATTTGCAGGGGAAAGAGAGTTCATTTTTCATGATTAGGAAATATTAGCATTTGCTATTGCCAGTATTAGATATTTAGTGCATGTGATTTGGCACATGAAAAATGCTGGCTTTTAAATCTCTTCTCCAAAAGTCATTTATGCACGTACAAAAGGAAGTTGATAGCAACAATATTAATATATTCTCATGGGGAAAAAAGTAGTGTAAGCATCTCCTGCCTAGGCAATCCGACCTCCTCCGTGTCATTCACCTCCTTTAGAAGGGACTGGAAACTGTTGTGCTTGTATTCCTTTGAGATGTAAAGTTGTTATATTGCAAATTATCGCTTGTTTTCAGTATTGACTAGATAAATAAATGCAATTATGTTTATCAATGTTGAAAATTAGGCAACAGAAAGCGATTGTATGTGTTTGAGGATCTTTTCAAATGAAAAGCTGTATTCACTGAATTCTCGTCGCCTCTTTTTCTCCCTGACATGTTTCATGATGTGAGCTCTCAATTGAATGAACAGCTGCAGTGAAAATGGCACCAGCCAAGTCACAGGGAATTCACAGGAAGTTGAGACGTTTCAGGCTGCAGCACAAGCCATTTGGGCCCTCGTTTACCTTGGGAAACACGTGGCTTTTTACTGCTAAAATGTCTATAAACACAGAGAGGTGTCGAGGCCTTGGGGTGAACCTCGCTGCGGTAGAGCAAGGACGCTCTGCTGAGATGGTTTATCGTTCTGTGGGTGGAAACAGCTTTTCCTTCTGGCCTTCCGCTTTGGATTTGCTCACAGTGCAAGCACGAGGGCAATACGAAGGAAATGACAGCTCTGATCAGAGAGGTGCGGGAAGGGAAGCAGAGTGAGAAACCGGAATCACAGCTCGGGTGTCTGAGAACCTCCTTGATTCATACTCACCTCATTCTTCTAAAGCAAGATCATCCTCAATAGTAAAAATCTGCACACATCCTCAGATCTTTGAAAGTGCCATCTCCCGCCTCCTATGGATGCTGGCAGAGTCAGGATGGTTTATCCCAGCTTCCCACCCAGCCCTGGCACACACAGCAGCAGCTGGGGCAGCACGAGGAAAGAGCTGCCTTGGAGGCAGCAAGTGACCCGCTGTCTTCAGAGCCATGAAGCAGCAGAGCTGGTTCTGATTAATTTTAGGAAGCTTTAAAATAAATGTTTAATGGCCTGAAAGTTTGTGCAGCACTTCCATTTCTTAATTTACTCCTGTGGCACACATCCTAAACACCCGAGCTGGTGAAGCTTCAAGCAGCGTGATGAACGTTGTCATGGGATAACTGCTCCTGATGCCTCCTCACGAGCCAGTCTGCCCATAAGCTCACCATTCATGGAAACATACACCCTCCAAAAACCTCCGTTCCTTCCATCCCTCTTGTTTTCCATGGATATGAGATTTTTTTTATATTTCTTTTTTCTTCCTGCAACACCATCTTCAGCCTATAATCTCCTCCAGTTATGGCAGGGAAGATCAAGCTGTGAAGAAATTTGGCAATAAAACCCAAATCACCTTCTCCTCCACCTCCAGCCTAATAGGATATAATCAAAGTATTAAAAAACAAACAAACAAACTATAAGCTAAATTAACTTCGAGCTAAATTTGTTGCAGTCTGGGGTGACTGAGCGAAGACACCACGGATATTGCTGTGCTTTCTCATGGCCAGTTTTACTACTCCATCTGTCCGCAGCAGAAGAATATCTTTCCCCGTTTCAGTTTTATAGGTTGAAGTTGTTGAGCAGTACAGTTATGGGAATATTCAAAGGAGGAATCATAACCAGAGAAAAAACGTGGTTTAGCTCAGTTCCCATTAGCTGTTCGTCCAGAACAGATTGCATGGGATGGACCTGTGGAGTGAGTCTGATTGCTGCAGCACGGCAACGTAATGGGGACAGGTTTTGATCAGCCCGTGCCAACTGACCTCACAGCTTGGTGTGCAGGGAATGAGCTCCAGAAACTGCGGTTTCAGTCTAGGATCTCATTAGTATCACCCCCTTTGAACTTAATTTGCTGTTGTGCATTTCTTTGGTTTGTATTTGGCCTCTGGCACCGCTGATTTGAACTAAAACTCCACCGTCCATCCATAATCATTTGTTGTTCTTCAGTCCAGCTTTCAAGTCCAAAAAACCCTGGTCCCTACATTTTTCCTTCTGTTTCCTCATGCTCTAAGCTTTTCTTCTCATGTAACATTCATGCTCCTAATCCTGCTTTGTCCAGGAGCTAGGATTTACTCTTTTACTCAGAAGTATTTTCACATGGCAACAAAGCAAGGTGCTTTCAGGCCTCACCGCTGCAGCTCTTGTGGCACCATCAAGGCCAGGTTGGCCAGGGCTTGGAGCAGCCTGGGCTGGTGAAGGTGTCCCTGTCCATGGCAGGGGGTGGAATGGGATGATCTTGAAGATCCCTTCCAACCCAACCCATCCTGTAGTTCTGTGACCGCTGCATGTCTTGATTCTCGAGACCTCGTGTCCTTTGCTTTCCTCCTTTGTTCCCTGCTTTGGCTTCACACCTCAAGATCTGTCACTCACAGCCTCAAGCCCAGGGAGAGACAGATCTGCAAAACTCTCTCCTCCAGCTTGCCAGGAGCACGGCACAACCACACTCGTGCAGCTGAGCTGGACTGGTACAGAAAGCATTTCTCAGCCTTGCAGCCTTTGAGTGAGAAACAGGATTCCAGAAGCTAATTTGCTTGTTTTCGTAGCACGATCTTAATTCTACACGGGAGAGAGGATGATCTAATCTAATTTAATTTTGCTCTTTGAGGAGAAGGGAGATCACTTGGCCAGCTGCTGCTCTGAGCAAACACGGAGCGTGCAGGCTACAAGATAAGCTTTGAACTTTATCAAGTCTCTCGGCAGGATATGCTAATGTGTGCTGTTGGGAGAGCTCTGAAACTTTCGCCTCTGATTGTATTAATTAGTTTGCTGCTCCAAATGAGCCGTATCTCACTGTAAAACAAGGAGCTGTTACACATCAGGCTTTCTCTGTCCCCGATGCTTTAGTGTTTGGGCAGGGTGGACTCTGATTGCACAAATCAGGCCAAGCCCAGATCCCCGCTGTGCTGCCGCTGCTTGGATTTCTTTTTGAAACTTTAGGCAAAATCTATCCAAGCTGCTCATTTATTACAAGAGGAAAAGCATGTGCTTCAGTCCTGTGTTTGAAGAGGAAGACCTTTCCTCCCCAAATATTTTAACTTTTAAAACCCAAGGTAAGGAAGCATCTCAGAGCTTCAGCGGTCAGGCTGTCTAGACAGCGACAAACTCCTTCAAACAACAAATCCTCTGTGATTTAGGGCCCCAGGGTTCTCACACTAATCTGCCTCTGAGGTGGATTTGTTGCATTCTTAAATCCTATAGTTTCTAGAAGCAGAAAATTTGCCAGCATGGCGAGATGTGCTTTCATGACCATCACTTCCACCAGTCCGACACCTTCCACCAGCAGGCAGTGTTGCAGCCCCTCCACACCTTCCTCTGCCTGCAGATCGCCACCTCTGCTTCCATCCCTGCTCTGCGTTCCCAGCAGGAATCTGCCTTCCTGGGAAATCTCTGGCGTTGCTTTGCAAGGTGCAGAGTGTTGGCAGACGTGTGTTTTAGACACGTACAGTAATCGAGAAGTCACACATCCTTCGGAAAAAATCGGAGTTTTGTTGTGATGGGCATCTTAGCTCTTCTTGCTGATGAGCTCATCAAGGTAATTAGCAGCCTGCCCTGACTCTGCATGTCTCGATCGAATTCCATGCAGTACTGTCCCAGGGAAAACAGAACAAACCAGGGGTTAAATTCCAGGAGCTCTGTGCTGGGTTGTCAGATGTGCAGTGGAAATCCCGGACTGTTCCAAGAGCAGTCAGTGTTCCAGTGCTTGGGAGACTTCACTGCAGCCTGGATAACCTGGAGGGGGAAGCCACACGCTGTGAGGTGACAGAGAGCGGGATCACAGGGCACAGAACCCCAGAACTGCTCACCTGCTCAGGCTGGGAGCTTTGGACTGTCTGAGCCTGGCAGCTCCAGTCTGTCTCACTCCCTGCATTCCAGAGCTTCTCCTGTCTGCCTGCTCCATTTGGCACATTTGCGGTCTGCAAGGACAAAACCCCGAACTTTCTCTTCGTTATGTCATCTTAAAGACGATGTAATTGCTTCACACGTGTGGTTTAAATCCAACAGCTGACTTTTTCATCAATTTTTGTGAGCAAGCACAGGTCCTGCCTTCACAGCAAGGCTGGCCTGGTGCTGAACTTGGTCCACCACGTGCCTGCAGGGCCCGGGTTGTGCTGAGCCCCCTCAGCCCCCTCCCTAAGCAAAAACATCTAAACATTTGGCTAAAATCTCGATATAGGCTTAAACACAAGTGTGAAGGGCTCAGAAATGCTGGTTTGGATCCTGGCACTGCCCTGTGAGAGCCTTTCCAATAGGGGTAATACACTGAGAATTATTTTGGCTCTCTTATTCTATCAGCTTTCTCTTTAGATTTTTTCTTCCATTTGTCTGAGAAAGACTTAAGGAGCAGATGAATCACCAACATCCTTCCTGTGAAATAAAGAGTTCGTACCTCCCATATCAAAGATATAACTTAATATTGAGTCCTTCATAAAGACTTCACTCAGTCTCCAAATTTTCTGGAAAAAGAGGATACTGACATTTCAATCTGAAATTAACTCTGCTCAGACTGCACTCAGCCTAATGGTTTTTCCTTACTACTTTTAATTAAAGGAATGTGATCAACAGTAGGGGTTTTTTTAGGTACCCTAAAGCTCTGTGCTTGCCTTTATATCGTATTTTTTTTAGCTCATGAGATAGCAGACTTAATACTCCCACCTGCTTTTCCTGAATACTTTTTCATTATCCCAAGAACAAAGGCAAATAAGCATTATCTCACTTGATGATTGTTACATTTAAAGCTTTCTTAAGCTGAGGTCAGATAAATCACCTGAGCAGCACGAACTGGGGCTGTGAATGTACAGTGCAGCAGCCTGGACAGAATTCGGTGGGTTATGGCAGGTTTTCTACAGGCACAAACATTATTCTTGGTATTTGATGTACTCACATACATGGACTTGAACTTCGTGATAAAATTTTGGGTTGGATGGGGCTTGGAGCAGCCTGGGATAGTGGGAGATGTCCCTGCCCATGGCCGGGGTGGAACTGGATGAGCGTTAAGGCCCCTTCCAACCCAAATCATTCCATGATTCTGTAAACATTCAAGTCCATTCCGTATTGGATTTCACAGGGGATTTGGGGCAGGAACGGATGTATTTTCCTTCAGAGTGTACACAGTCATTCCTGGGAATGGCTGTGTGGGCGTCTCCTTGTTAGAGCGGGGATGAGCTGGCGTGGAGCCCGCGATGAAGCTCTGCCCCTCGCTCTGCCCGGTGCTTGGACCAAGGCTGAGAACCTCGTGCCCCTCTCACTGCAGTGATTCCGCAGCAGGATGCTCACGGCCTTGTCAGATATCTGCCCAATTTGCAATTAAGTATTTTTTCCTGTCGTTACCTCATCCTCCAGCCTGTGATCCAAACACCAGCCTGCATTTCCCCCTTGCTTATTTACATCACTGTAACTAATAACGCTTTCACAACCCAATTACGCCTTCGCAAACTGATTATGCTTTTACAAATACACGCGTAGTCGTTTATTGTCTCTAATTGAAAGTTTGCTGCAAAGACTCCGCTCTCCAGGCCGGTGGAACAATTTCTGCTGGGCTTGTTGTGCTCAGCCGGGATTGCTGAGGCTGTGCTGCCCTCTGCTACACCGATATCGAGGTGAAATCAGGAAATCCCCGCACACAAATAACGAGTTCTGCAATCCTTTCATGCCAGCAGAGCTCAGGCTGTGCTAAGAGAGGGTAAGTGTTGAGGAGCATAGGTGAAAGCTGGAGGTTTGGATAACATCTTTGCTAATTAGTTCAGGCGTGTAAGATAATTGTGCTAATTTTTGATTAGTTAAAAGTAAGCGGAGAACGGTGCAGAAGGGAAGGAAATCATTGCAGCGTCAGTTAACACACAGTAAACTACTTTTCCCAGCCTTTTCACTGCAGCCTTACTTGAGAATATTAACAGTTCAAAGTACTTAGCTCTGAAAATCTCCTAATGGACATCAGAATTAGTTTTATTTCAGGATACTGGTCTAACTGCAGCAGCAGTTCAATCAACCTTACAGTAGTGCAATCTTATTGAATTTCTGCCAGGAATGTAAATGAGAAACCATTCTGCTTTAAAAGCTTCAGCTAATATAATTAATTGCGTTCATTTTCAAGGTGATGTCTTGCTTGTTTGGGCGAGTGAGCAGTAGGGGATGAAAAAAAATGGAAATTTCATCCGTGATTACAAAAGAGATAGTGATTTACTAATTGCCTTTCACCTTTTGCTGACGGTTTGTTTCTCTTACCAATCTGCCTCCAGTCACTGGAAACAGTTGTGTGGTGAGAGATGAGGATAAATATCCTGAGGAATTCTTTAGTGGTGGATTTGTTTTTCCTTCATGGGGAACTGGATTTGTCTCCTGTGCTTTGCACCCCGTGGCCCCTGTGCTCTGGGTTAAAACGTGTTCCAGCTGAGAGAAACAGAGCCGGGAACAATCCTCTTTTGCAGGGTGCTGCGGCCCTTGTTGGTTCCTGTCCTTCGTGTGCTCAGCTCCAGGAAACACAAAATAAAGCGATTTACATCAGTCCTCAGAGTGCTGCTGCAGGATGCTGCCCGTTTGCTCCCATTGCTGCCCTGTCAAAGCTCAGTCTCCCCCAAATGAAACGACCAGAATCAGCCTCCACAGTCTGACGGGGGTGGTGGGTCTCTAGCAGGGCAGCCTCTCACCTGCTGGGATGACTCCTGGTTCCTTCATTTCTTTGCTCCTGGGGAATTTCGGTGTGCAGGGACCTGGGGCCGTGTGTGAGCCGCTCACAGGTGTGAAGAAGCAGATGTTTCTCTTGAAATCCATGATCATGGAGTGATGTGCATTTAAGGAAGCACTCCCTTTATAAGAATATAAATGCAGCTGGATCTGCCCCGCCCCAGTGCAAAGCTGGGAAACTGGCTTAGGTTTTACCAGAAAAAAAAATTAAAAAGGAAAAGCTTCAGAGTCGGAGAACCCTGAGAACAGACATGATAGCACATTCAGGAAACTTTTTAAAGCTGTTTAAGGCTTTGATGCAAAATACATCCGTACTTCTGACAGTTACACTTCTTACTCTTCCATTTAAATGTCAGATATTTCATATCTACAGGAAACTACCCCTGATGTGGCTCAGGAGTATCAGTGAACCTCCTACACAGGCAAAGAGCACGAGAGCTTCCCTTGAATCCCACCAGAGATTGGGAAGGCAGGAACCATCGCACACAGCCTGAGCCAGGGCAGTGCATCCAGGGCTCTGTGTCTGCCAGCTCCAGACATCAAGATGAGAGGGGGCACTCCCAGCAATTTCTTTTTTCCTGGAGAAAGGAAGGCAGACCAGAGGGAAGCCAATTGCTCTGTTGCTGGAGCAGAGCTGGGGAAACCTTGAGTAAAGGCCCAGAGCAGTCAGGCGTGCTCAAATACATCTGTCTCTCAACAGAAGTAGAGTTTCTGTGGCCAACTACTCAACAATAGTTTGTTATCCTCCTCAGCTCTTAATGTGCTATGGTAATTTAGAAAGATTAGAAAATATCAATTAGAATTGAGAAAGATTTTTCCAATCTCTTTTGCCGTTATTTATTTGACTTAGGTATTCTAAAAGCAGGATTAGAGGTTGTTCCAGTCCAGAGGCTGGGACAGTGTAAGGTTTGGGAGCTGCAGATAAATGGGATTTAATGTGTCAGGTGTCTGCAGCCCCGTGCTGAATCAGGGCAGCGGTTCCTGCACTCCCCTTGTCTGCACTCTGCTCCATCCTGGCTGGCAGCGTGCAGATAACTCATTAAATCAATCTGGATAATGAGATCTGTTTGACTCCGTTTAATTTTGCAGAGAAGCCTATTGAATGTAGATGGAATCAGGGAAGGGCCTCTGCAGACAAATGCCTGGGGTGTGTTGGGGCTGCTTCAAGCTTTTCTAAGTTTCCCTTACCCACAGAGAAGGTGTCGGCTCTGACCCGAGGGCCTTGGCAGATCCGCCAGCCTGTGGGTGCAGTGAGGCAGAGCCCCAGCTGATTCCAGCAGCATCCCAGTCCCAGGGCGTTTAACAAACCACAACAGGAGCCTCTAAAAACCATCAGCAGATGAACAGAAAGCATCAGAAGCTGAACAAACACTAAAGAATTGGAGAGTGTAGTGAAGAAGATCGCAAACAATGTTTGCTGGTTCACTGAGGCTTAAATCATTTCCCTGTAGCCGCTTTTCTTTGGAAATGCATAAGTAAATGCTTTGTGCTGCAAGAATGGTTGCTTCTCTAGGAAAAACAAGTTGACAGTTGTTTTGGGGCTTTTTTTCCAAAAATATAATTTTTTCTGGGCAAAAGCAATGCAAAAGAGCAGGCAAACCTAGAAGTCATGAGGTGTTAAATGAGGTTGTGCTTGATCACTCTGCAAGGCCTGCCTCTCGCCCTGCTGTAAATACAACAGGATTCTGGGACATTTCTTCCTGCTTTTGCATTTTCCTGCAGCACTTTGCAAGCCTGCTCTGGTGTACATTTGCTTTGTTTTCCCCTGGTTCATCTGCTGCTCTTCCTGAGGGTGAAGTGGGGCAGGAGGGAGTGGAATGGAGCTCTGCTGCTGCAGGTCCGTGCATTGCCCATGCAGCCTTAAATGCTGGCAGAAATCTTAAAATACTTAAGACACTCGTTAGAGTTTGAATCCAGCATTTACTCCTTTCCAGCCCAGCAGTTGTCACCGGCATTCAAAGCCCCTGGGCCCAGTTGAGTTAACAGTGGTGGCTCTCACCCAAGTTGTTCTTCGCTCCTGCCTAAATGAGATGTGTCCCCTGAAAACAGCTCAAGTCTGGGATGCAGGTGGCACAGCTTTCAAATGTTAAACCAGACAGCAATTATCCTGAGTTAGTCACTCATTTGCAATATCCCCAGGTTTTGGAGTTGGATTTTTAAATTTACTTTTATTTTTTTCAAAGCAGTTGTGGTTGCTGTGTGAGATTTGAAGACTTGTTTGCTTTTAGCTGGTTGCTGAAGTCAGGGGTGATTCTCATGGATGGGAAAGGCAGTGGAATGCTCCTGGGACAGCCCCAGGGCACAGATGGACAGGAGGAACCTGGCTGCTTCTCCTCTCTGGAATGCCCCAGTACAGAACACGAGGCTCTGTCCTGCTCCCACTCAGGCAATCAGCTCTGTTTCCATTTCAGCTCTGTATTTGCCATGTTCCATATTTCTCTGGTTTTAGAGCTTTTTTTTAAAAAAAAAAATTGCCTTTAAAGCTGTAACCTAGAATACAAATCGAGGCAGGAGACTCTCCACAAAGTGATTTAACTTCAAGTTACGTGGCCTGAAGAGTTGTGGAGCCTCTTGGCTCTGGAAATGCCCATCAGAAAGCTTTCCTCTCTCTCCCTCCTTCAGACAGGAGACAAAGATCTATTCCAAGTAGATGTGAAGATTCAGAACAACTTTATTTTCAATTTATAGGGTTTTAAAACAAAATCATTTTTGATCAGTTAGAAGAGTAACGTGGATTTTTAAAATACTGATTTCTGAAATTTGAAAATTAGGTGGTTTTGTATAATTTCTCTGCAACAAAGGAAGTCATCTCATCTGGAACAGGAACACGTGGAAGAGCTTTGCTGCTTTCACAGAATCATTTTGCCTTCTGTAGTTGCTCTTTGATCAACGTGGAGTTTGGGCTGCAAAGTGAAAAGAAGTGGGCAGGATTGTTTCATTTCAACACCTTCAGGAGGAATTTTTTCCAGTCTGTAAAACACACCGATACTCCTATGCGCCTTCTGATTTGTAAAGTCAGTTTATGTTTCATGTCCTGGCACAACCTTTAAGAACCTGGTTGGATGGAGTAGTCAGTGGAAATAAAAAGTGGATTCTTTCTTCTGTAGAAGAGATAAAAGAATAACGAGGGTAATCTGAAGTAGGAGAAGGAATTACATCGTCTCCTGGAATTAAGGTTGATGTCTGTATACATTAAATAAATGAAGTAGAAATATTTACGGAGGAAGAATCTATCAAAGATCCAAAACCTATGTTTGAGCTGGGCTTAAGTACGCATTTTCTCTCTTTGCTATGCAGTAAATTGTCAACATAAAAGCTCCTAGAACTGGCTTGTGGAATTCCTTACAGGAATATGACTGGAGAGTCTGTAGCAAGATGTTGAAAATACAAACTTTAGGTTGTATAAAGGTTATTTATAATCAAAGGAACAACAAAAAAAAAAAATTAGAACTTGCTCTAGCCCAGGGGTTAAGACAACCTTTGGTTTGGGAGTTCTAGGAAAACACACGGCGATGAAGCTGTAAAGGCTGAAAAGAAGGGGAATACAAGTAATCACACAGTTAAAAGGCAAAAAAAGAGGCAGTAATAGAAAAAAAGGGTTACAAAGGGGGGAGCTGATGCCTTTAATGCATAGCTCAGCAGCCTTAAAAGCATAATAAAAAGTAAACAAATTCTGGACTGAATGAGCAGAGTGAGTGGAAATTGCAGCCGCCTCATCAGGGCTGCGGGGGTAAGTGAAGCTCCCCTGTCACGGAAGGGCTGTTCCAGAAGAGATGAGGGCACAGCAAAGGCCAGACTGGGCTGCTCCGGGCTTCTGAGGAGGTGAAAGTATTGGAGGATGTTTGAAAAACAGGAGCTGAGCAGCCTTTGCCAAAGAGCGCTGGGCAAAGCGTTGAGGGGGGCTCGTCGATTGCTAAGGGCGTTCTGCTGGGAATGAACGGGGCAGGCGCTGCAGAAATGTCCGAGCTGGAGGAACCTGTGAGGACAGGGCTTGAGAACTGGTGTGAGACAGGGCTGTGTGCATCATCACAGTTCCTTGGAATACAGAGAAATCCACCAAACAGGGGCTTTCAAGGAGAGGGGGAGGTGAATGCTCTAAGTACTTTTAAAGCACTTGCTAAGCTGTAACTCAGGGTGAGGAGGAGAAGGGAAGCAGTTTTCCAGCAAATTTTCTTTGCAAGAGTGTTTTATGCATCTAAACTCCTTGCATTTTGTTGGAATGGTGCTGGAGAGTGGCGATTGTTAAATTCATGTGGCTGCTGGGATCGTTGCTGAAAAGCCAGGCTGAAGAGTGAGAGGGAAGAGAAAAGCTCTGAGGTTGCACTGAAAATGAGGCATGGCTCTGATTTTGCTGCTAAACTGGATTTTCCCCAAAAGTCTGTGGTAGCTCTAGAGGTGTAGCATTCTTTTATAAATTTACTTCAGGATCTATGGCATCACCTGTGGCTCTCTGTGGTTTTCCATTCTCTTTCGTCTCTTGGATTGACTGCTCTAATGGTACATGAATCATCCACTTCGGCTGCAGTCAAAGTCAAAACAATGTGTTTGCACGTTTTCTGTGCATTCTAAACACGACATCTGGCCAGGCTGTGTGTTTTTCCAGTGGACGAGTATTTCCTGGATTTTCTGTGCTGCTTCTAGGAGACATTCTGTTTATTAACTTGTCTAGATGCTGATTGTTTATATGTCAAATTTTTCAACACTTCACTTGTGCTGATGATGTTTTTCTGGCTGTGAAGATGTTGCTTTGTCCTGAAGGAATGATTGTTGTTTGTCTTGGTGGAGAAGAGTTAACATAAGTGTCTTCATAAACAGTAAATAGAACAAAGCCATAAACATGGATTCTTTTATTTAAAAAATGTTTTATTTGTTTTTTTTTTTTTTGCTATGTTTCCAAACTAATTCTTGCAGGCAAAAGGGAAACATTTAAGCATTATTTTTGTTCATGGAACTGTAAGTTTTCCCAGAATGTGGGCTTCAGGTTCCTGGGTTGATTTTGACATCTGTACACAATTACTGCAATGTAAAATTGCCTGGTAGTACTTGAGAGCAGAGAACAAAACCAGCCCTATTTATGATCCTGTTTTTTGGCCACTGGTGATGGGAATCCTTTACCATCCGTTTGTCCTTCCTCATCTCTGTATGTTTGGATATTTTTGCGATTCCCATGGGATGTGTCCAGTGGCAACCATTCCATCGTTTCTACAGGAAGCTGACTCCACTTTGAGAAAACGTGCAGAATCCAACATGGATGTTTACTGGATTGGTTGTATCTCTTTGGAAGAGCCTTCTACTGTAGGAAAAGAAAACAAATTTCCTGTATCAGGTGATTTTTGTCTTAACGATATTTACAAATGTGGGCAATGGCTGCTGTTACCTGGAGCTAAAAGTGATGCTAAGAGAGAGCAGAAGCGCCTCAGCTTGGAGAAGTCTCTTTGTCTTTCAGTGTTTTCTCCTGGTCTCCAATAGTTTGTTGTGAGGAGTAACCTGCAGCCTGGCCCCTTGGAGACCTTGTCACCGTGGGCTGTTTGCTCTTCAGTCAGGAATCCCCTCAGGAAAGGTGAGATGGTCACCCAGAAACCCCTGGTCACCAGGAAACAGCTGGCTTTGGTGAAATCCAGGATAACCTGTGCCCCTTCAGGAGAATTTTTAAGGAAGAGATGGCTTGTTCACTGCCTTAGGACAATCCTGTCACAAACTTTACCGTGTCTCTTTGCCATCTGAGCTTTACCCCTGACGACGAATCTTAAACCCCATTAGCAGGGAAGGAATTACACCCAAGAAACATCACAGATGCGTGCTCATTGTGCGATCCTTGCAAACAGCAAAGCCAGCGTCGTCTCCTTACCCTAAACTGAGGATAAATGGACCTTTGTGGGCTTGTTTGGTTTGTGGGGTGTTTGGTTTGGCGTTTCTCTTTCTCATCCCCACGTGGTGGTTTCACTACATCTCCCTCAGCTTTCCTGGAGCTTGGCCAGTTTGCAACTGTTGAGGATTTAATGTTTTTCTTCAAGGTCTCTGTATTAACTGTAATTGTTTTCCCAAGGGAAAAAAAAAAAAAAAAGATCTTTTCCCCTTTTCCCATTCTGCAACCTGTCTTTCTCATTCGTGGTGCTTTTCAAAGGTCATAATATCCTTAGCACATTCGAAATGTCGCAAAGGATTTGAAAAACTTCTACTTCAACATATGGCGTGGATCAGCTGGGAGCCCCACCACAAACACCGAGAGCAGAAAGCAAACTCCACGAGGGAGGCGAGGCGGAAAGCAAATTAGGTGGGAAAAAAATTAAAAATGTGAAATTAGTGGAACAATGAGATAAATCAATACACCCATTTTAAATATTTGGGTAAAATAATACGCTTGAAATTCCAGGAGAAATAATGGCTTGGTTATGCCCAGCATTAAATAAATGTGTCTATGCCCACGTTTATTTAACGTCTTCTGCCTGATTGCAGTGTTCTTCTAAAAAATAATTACTGTCTGTGCACATTTGATATAATTTAAGTATTGACAGAAATGGGGACATGCAATTGAAAAGTGATTGTCTTTATTAATTAACGTCCAGAGATGAGCCAAGCTGAACTCACGTGTGGTCAGACAAGGTCCACAGACAACTCATGGAGGAAGGAGCGTTTTTCCTTCCATGTCCCCAGAAAAACCCGTGTAAACACAAATTATTTATCAAGATAGCCCAGGTCAGAGGGTAACCTGCTGCTTAATGGTGTTTTGTGGAAACTTCCTTGTTTTTCTTGCAGGTATTTTCAACTGATGAAGTGCTCTATCATGCAGCAGTGCGCAGTGGGTATATACGCCGTTATTGTGTGTGTATGTGCAGTCTTTGTACCCTCATGAATAAAATATACACGAGTACATAGACACAGGTGTTTTCTGCTGAGGAAGGATGGAACAGGCAGGACTATATTAATGAATTCCCACCCAGGCTGCTCTGAATTCTACTCTTCCTGTCGACTCTTTCCCGTGACTCCAGCCTCCCTCGGCTGGTCTGGTGTAACCGAATCTCCAGGATCTCTGCAGGCACTCTGGAGGGTGTAGCTGGATTTTTCCAGACTGTCCCAGTCTTGGCACACGGCTGGGTGCCTTTCCAGAGTCGCAAGGTGGTTGTTTTGAGCACTTTTCCGTACCTCCAAATATTAAAAAAGCAGCTGAAGTGCCCTGGAATAGCGTTAAGACAACTTGTGGAGGTAACTTGTAGGAAGACAATTCTTCTCAACTTCTGACTTAACTCTTCCTTAGAATCCCAGAACGGTTTGGGTTGGGAGGGACCTTAACCATCATCCAGTCCCATGGGCAGGGACACCTTCCACTGTCCCAGGCTGCTCCAAGCTCCATCCAACCTGCCTTTGGGCACTTCCAGGGATCCAGGGGCAGCCACAGCTGCTCTGGGCACCCTGTGCCAGGGCCTCCCCACCCTCCCAGGGAACAATTTCTTCCTAAAATCCCATCTAACCCTGCCCTCTGTCAATTTGAAGCCACTCCCCTTGTCCTGTCACTCCAGGCCCTTGTAAAGAGTCTCTCTCCAGCTTGTCAGTTCCTTCAGGTACTGGAAGACCACAATTAGGTTACCCCGAAGCCTTTTCTTGTCCGTCTTGAGCAATCCCAGCCTTTCCTCGCAGCAGAGCTGCTCCATTGCTCTGCTCATCCTGGAGCCTCCCCTGGACTCTCTCTGGCAGCTGCAGGTCCTTCCTGTGCTGGGCCCCGGGGCTGGGTCTCACCTGAGGGGGCAGAGGGGCAGAATCCCCCCTTTCCTGCTGCCCACACTGTGGGATCTGCCCAGGACATGGTTTCTTCCTTCTAAAATTCCTTCTTGCAGCGCATTCTGCGTACGAATGTGTGAGAGAAAGATTATTTTATCGTGTCACCTGGTCTCTGTCGCCTCATGCGTTCGGTGGAAAACCACTGTCCCACCCAGGGCTTTTTCTCTCTCATTTTGTGTTTCTGGTGCAGTGAGTCATGGAGAAAAGGTAATGGCAGGGAATTGTTCTCTGCCATTCCTGCATTCCTGTGAAAATGGTTTCATTTAACTTGTGGCTTTTCCTTGCACTCTGGGCTGGGCAATGTGTACTCGTCTGGTTTTGTACAAAAGGTAGAAATAGTTCTGAGGGCAGTTTGTCTCCATCACCTCGGTCTTTGGCTTCAGCCCACTGGAGCAGAACCTCAGAGGCTGAATTCCCCTGGCAGCAGCAGGAATTGGGGCTCTAAAGAGGGTCACAGTTCACCCCATGCACGTGCAATGCATTTTACTTCACTTAATCTGGATTTTCCCACATTTAACTGAACTGTGCTGCCCTTGGAGGCGTTTGCTACTGGTGGGTCTCACTTTATTGCTTATCCAAAACAGGGAACTTAAAAAGCACATTAAAGCCGAGTGAGGAACTGCTGAAAAATGAAGTGTAAGAGGAGGCAGATATCACTATATGTTTTACAGAAATAGGACTTGTCAGAGGTTTGCGACTTTACGGTTGAAATTGAATTTTCTAAACCATGTCAAAAACGAAAAAAAATGACACAGTGTAAAGACTTAAAGATGTAGATAAGCACAGAGCTTCTGTGTGGAAGCAGAGGGGCTCTGTGGTAATTGTAGGAATAAATCCCCTCACACGAGTGACATACGTAACTCTAAAATCCCCTCACGGGTGACACATGTAACCCTAATTGCCTTTTTCCTGTCCTCAGCTGTGTTCTCTGTCGAGGCAGAGGCTGCTCCACAATCCTGGAGATTTGAACATCTATTTAGAAGTGTGCCAGAATTTTTAAATATCCAAACAAACTTGAGATCCCCGTGTTTTGAAGCAACATCGGTGATACCTACTGTCACTTGTTTCCAAATAGTCATTACAGAAAACTTTTGTACGTGTTCCCATGCCCGGCTGCTCTTTGGTGAGCTGCCAGCACAAATGTTTTTCACGTCTGTGTGCGATGGTGGAGACACTTGCAGTGTCCCAAAATCCCTGTGGCTAGAGGGGCACAGCTGATTGTCCCCACTGCACGCAGCCAGGGTGAGCATTCGGGAGCACATCTGTGTAGGATGCCGGCTGAGGGCATAAATTATTCTGTGTTATTGCAGGGATTTTGGGCACGTTCCTGTTCACATTCCAGGAAGTTCAAGTTCATGTCTTCTTAGGGGGCAAAAAGACTTGGAGAACTGTAGGAAACAGGACCCTGGAGAGCTGTAGGAATCAGGACACTGGAGCACCTTTGGGTGATGCCATGGGGCTGAGTTGGTGCCAAAGGGACAGGACAGAATGAAAAGCTAAAGGAGGTCCTGAGAGGAGCACGGGGCTCGATAATGCAGTTGAGGCCCCAGCTGAAACATTCCTTAAAATAAATTTGGAATTGGGCATTACATTAAATATTTATTATCAATGGCATTGAAAGCCACAGTTCCAACCCCCTGCCATGGGCAGGGACACCTTCCACTGCACCAGGCTGCTCCAAGCCCCATCCAGCCTGGCCTTGGACGCTGCCAGGGATCCAGGGGCAGCCACAGCTTCTCTGGGCACCCTGTGGCAAATTTTTTTTTTATATTTTTTTTTCCTCTCTAAGACCCCAATTCATTAAAACACAACTGCTTTTAAGGTGATTGATACTGCATCTTCCAAATGCAAAATGTTAAAAAGCAAAATAAAACACTCTCTTTTTTTTTTTTTTTAAATTAAAGCTCTTGCTGGGCTTTGCTGTTCAGGTTCAATGTTGGGGAATGCGTTGGCTGCACTGTCTTTCTTACCTATGCATCCATCAGTAGTTATAGGGGTTTTTTTTTCAGATTAATTCTATCATTTAGCCCAGACTGGTGTTCATTTATGCCACGAAATGAAAAGCTTGGTTCAGCAATTGGAAATCCAGGTCTTTTCTGCAAATACTTCCCCAGCCCCCAAAGCTGCTCAGTCCATTCAAAATCAGCTGGAGTGCTCCCTCTGGCACCCTTGTGCCCCTGCTGAGGCTGATGGCTCTCACGCCGTTCTAAGGGTGTTCATCTCACTCTCTTGATCAAGGACAAATAAAAATCAAATTGGACAGAGCAAGAGAAATATTGGGAAATCAATCACAATGTGAGTAGGTTTGGGGTTTGAGGAGATGGGAGGCTTAGAAATTTGGGCAAGTGGCTATTGCTGACAATTTCAGAGCCTGCCTGAAAAAAAAATGTGTCTGATATTCGCTGTTTGTTGTGGGAGCAGTTGTTCCTCACTTGTGAAAGGCTCAGTGATCCAATCCAGGAATAGCAGCGGTGCTTTTGTTGCTTGGAGGCACATGTTGTGATGAGCAGAACTGAACAGTGAGTAACCCATCAGCTGAAAAACGCCACATACGGGATCCAGGCTACTACGGAGCCCAAACAATTTCCAAGGTGTCAAGCTGGGTTGGTGAATAATTCATAAACGGGAGAATTGTCCACGTTGCTGGGTAAAGCATTTGGGCAGGGTTTTGCTCAGCCCCTTTTCGTGGTGGTGACTTAGGAGCATGTGTAATCCTCTCCACACCTCCACAACAAACCTTTTTTATTCAATTTATTTCATAGCTGGGTCAGGAATTCAACTGGCATCCCAACCCTCCAGCTGGAATTTCACGGGGAGCTGAGATATTGACCCCTGTGATCTTTTCTTCCACAGATGGCCTGATGGGCTAAAAAAAAAAAAAAATCTGGTTTACACCAGGGTGGCCACTTCCATGACTTCCCCAAAATCCTGCTCCCATGTGAGCAGAAGGAGCCATGCCAAGCATGTGCTGTCACATTCCTTCCAGGGGTTGTGGAGCAGCATGGCATGGGAAGCTGATCCTGCATGGAATGCTGGTATGAAGAGCTGGCTGTTTGTGATGCTTTTACATTTTTTCCTGTGGATTTTTCCCTTCTCTGAGAGATACTTCATACCAGGAAGGTATGAGAACATCAGTGATTTATTCATTTTGCCGAGCATAACATCCCCCTCGCTGCGAGGAAATCTTCTAGGGAGTTACAGTCTCGTGTTTGTTTGGTTTCTGATGTTTTAGCAATGAGCAGAAAATCTCTGGCCTTAAGGGGCAGGGAAAGCAGCTGGCCCATGAACGGCAGAAGCAGCTGAACCCCTGAGATGTCTGAATGATTTCCAGTGTATTTATCACCTCCCTTTTCGTCACTGCATTAGAGTTCATTACAAAGACTTGGTTCTTTGAACTGGCTGACACAGAGTTCGGGGAGATGCTTTGCCCAGCTCCCACCACTGGCTTGCATGTTAATAAGTGAAGCTCAAAGTCTGACCCCCGCTTTTGAAATCCTCTGGTAGCCTGTCAGGACTGGGGAATGGGCTTGTAATTGGATTTTGAACAGATATGAGTGTGTTTTAATTCCTGCTTGAACTCCGTGAGTAGAACTGATGGCACACACCAGCAAATAGGGGAAAGGCAAATAAACACAGGATTTAGGGCATAGTGATCACTCTGGATCCCCTAATTTCTCAAGGAATCTCTGGGGTGCTCTTCCATCAAGTGCAAAGAATCAAGGTCAAAAAGCTGCTGTAAATAATGCTGGGGGCCTGCTCAAATGAAGATTCAAGCGAGACATAAAAATATTCTGGTTTTCTTTTTTCTTTTCTATTTCATTATTCAGCATAGAAAATCAATGTGTGCATGCATGCTGCATGCACGAAAAAGGTGTTATTTGTAGCACCTGGATGCCTTGAGAAGCAAAACCCCCAAAGAAAATAAAAAACCAAAACTTATGAGTTAATATAATGAGGTTAGACAACATCAGCCTTGAAAGGCGCTGTTATGAGTGGAGCAGGACTTGGCTATTGTTGTCCTAATGACTTATTCATTAACGGGAAGAAAATCAATATGGAAAGAGCGAGATAAATCCATGTTTGTTCACAAACATATGCATCAGCACAGACTCCAGCAAGGGCCGTAAAAGTGTGTGCTCTTCCCTCAGCCCATCACGCGGGACTGAATTACGCGGCCGCACTCGGTGCTGGGGTGATAGATCTGAGCAGCCCTGGCTGCGGAGCCCCGAGGATGTGTCCCCCCCGTTAATCAGGGAGCACCTTCTGCTGTGTTTGCCTCCAGTCAGGGAGGCAGCACTGCTTGGGCCCTTTGGGGAAGAAGGAGAGCTCGTTTTCCTTTCCCGCTTTTCGCGTCTGCTTTCAAATTGGTGACGTTTTCAGGGCAGAAAGGGTGAACTTCCCCAGTGAAGCGGAGGTATCAGGAATGCATCTATGGATTTAGGAAAGAATGGAAGTTCTGAACTGTCTGGTGTTGGAGGTGACCTTCAGATCCTTGGCTTGTATAAAATTTGTCTTAGCAACAAATTGTCTGGTAGCACATCTTTGAGCAGCAGCCACTCTGTCGTGATTCTCAGTAGCTGAATAGAATTTCTTTTCCTTGGGATTTTTTCCCTGTAATAATAAGCCTAAAACATCTTGGTTTTGAAGATCTCAAGGTTGCTAACTAATTATCCAGCCTTAGAAGGGTTCCTCTGAAAGGTGTTGTACTGCAACTGTTCGGTGCAAGATTTCTTGTACTATTTTATTTGAAAGCATAGCTGAATCTAAAAAGAAAATACCAGACTAATTAGTTGCTTATCAAGTGGGATCTGTCAATTTTTATATTCTTCATCTGAAGTAAAACCCACAGTTTCACACTGTGGAAATATAAAACAATAGGACTAATTTCAGGTTGGCCTTAACGTTCACTCTGCCTTTGCTTTGAAGGAAGAACTTTTCTCTCAATATTTACATTTATTAAGAAAGTGTTGGTTTTTAAGGAGTCTCTGGGAAATTTGCAGGAGGAGGCAGCAACAGAACGGATTTCACGGCTTCAGTCCTGCCTCAGGCCTCGCAGCCACTCCTGGCTGTGCACTGACAGGCTCACAGCCAGGCTGTGGTTTGGCCTGTGCCCCCCTTGGCTGTGTAAATGGCATTCCACACCTTCTCTCTGGCTGCAAGAAATGTGGGCAATGGCTCCCAAGGACCCTGCCCTGGCTCAGGGTGCCTTGGCTCTGGTTTCACTGGGAGCTTTAGCAAGGGTGTGATCCAGGCTGGGGCAGCTGAGAAGTTCTGTGCAGAAGTGGAGCAAAACTGATTTTTCTTGTGATTTGTCCCTGTATAATAAACCTCAAACTTCTCCAGCTGTGCTTTGTTGTCAGTGCCATTAGCTTTCAGTGCTGTTGTTCAGAATACCTGGAGTTTGGTATGTGTGGTTTGAAGGTTTGTGAAGGCTTTGTTTTTCGGGAGGTGTTTGGCCTGGGAAAGATGAGCATGCAGGGCTTCCCTAAATTCCCAGCAGCTCCCTGGAACTGGGAGTCCAGCCCTGACTATCCTTGCCTTGGAAATTCCCCTGGCACACTGCTCACGATGCTTGGAAGCACCAAGCTGAGGAGGGGAAGGCAGAGATTGTGGCTTTGACTTACCTGTAGAACATTTTGGACATCAAATAACAACACTTGTGAGAGCTTGATGAGTAATTAAACTCATTTCAAAGTCACAGGTAGGCAGCGCTTTACAGTTTCACACCTCCTGTAAGACTTTGGCTGTAAAATTGTGTGGTTGAGTACCTGGAATCTCAGAATCAAAGAAAGACTTGGTTTGGAAGGGACCTTGAGGATCATTTAGCTTCGAAGAAACCCCAAAGGCCCCTAGAATATTTCAGAACTCGGCGCTGTGTGGAATTTTAGATGCCTTTTGCTGCTTGATTTCCAGCACCGTTGTGTATGAAGTAGACTTGCTTGGTAGTTCCCTAAATAAAGTGGTTAAAACAATGTTTTACATTGAAGTGTAATAAAAATATGTGAGGGCAAAGTAAGTGTGTTAATGACCCAGAGGATTCCAGGAGGGTTAAGGATACATTCCTTAGAAACACAGCTCTTAAAAAACGGATGGGGAAATGGTTGCTTGCTGAGTCTGACTGATTCTGGGAACAGGAAGAAATTACACTCCACTGTTCTTTCAAATTAGTCCCCTTGATCGAGGCTCTGTGAGTGAAAAACAGAAACTGAGCCAAATGGGGCAAATTATCTTAATTCTCGTTAATTCATTTATGTGTTGTCGCAGTACACTGACTAAAAACATCTTGAACTGTTTAAAATGGTGCAATAATAGATCCAGTATTTTAGAAGAAAAGTAGGATAAGATTCTCAAAGATGATTTTTTTTTTTTTTTTTGGGGGAAGGGTTACATTTTGCATTGGCT
>VZRN01000696.1:1090555-1111454 GCA_013397935.1 Dasyornis broadbenti
TTTTTTTTTTTTTTGGAGGAAGGATTACATTTAGCATGTGCTCTCTACAGCACTGTGAAATCAAAATTTCATAAAGGTGTCTGAGTTGCAAAAGTAAATGTAGGGCACGTTACCAGTTTGTAGTGGAATGTGCCGAGCCTTTGCCTTGCAAGGGTGAAACATGTTTGTGTCTCAGGAAAGCACAAGCTGCCAGTGCTCCGAATGGAAAGGTGTGTTTTAAATGGACTGCCTGGAGATTTGGAAATTGGATTCTTCCTCCTGGCATAACCAGGCAAATCTGCAAAGCAATTGTCAGTGGCTGGACTGCTCAGGCTCAGCTCCTCACGTGGTGGGGCTCTGTGTAAGAGAGCACGGAACAAATGGAAAAGAGCTTTGTTTTTTCCACAGGTGGCTTCTACATTTGCATCCCAGTCAGAAGTGATCCATCCCAGCACATTCTCACTCAGCCACTGGTGCTTGCAGAGCTGCTTTGAGCAGAGCATTCAGAGGGACTGTCTTAACTTATTAAGATTTTTGCTGTTTTTTCTGAACAAAGTGTTTGTTTTAATGTAGGATCTTCTTCCTTGTGCCTTGGAGTTGGGAAAGGAATAGTTCTGATATTACAGCATCGCTGTCCCCTGAGTTATCACAGGTCACTGACACCACCATGACGCCGGACTCGAAGGATCAGTGCCTCTCAGTGCTTTATCAACTGCTAAATGCCCTTGCATTCGTAATTTTTTCAAAGAAACTTCGGTGGCTTGAGAAATCCTCGAGGTGTCCAGCATCTGATCTCATTGTTCCTGACAAATTGGTTACCCAGGAAATGGGGTTGGCTACCTGTAGGTGCACTCCCGTTTAAAGAAAAGTATCATGGGCTTCGTGAGGTTACTCCTCACCGTGAGTTTTAACTGCCTGCTTTTTGGCCTTGTTGCAAGCTTAGGTAATGTTAATAAAGCAGATTTCATAATGATCCGTTTCATGTTGTACTGAACTATTGGAGGAAAAAACCTTACTCATTTATACATTTGAAGATGTTTTCTTAGTTGTCCTGTGTTTTTTTCTCCAAAGCTGGCTGGTTGAGTGCAATCTGGAAAACAACAGGGGCACTCAGTTTTCTTTTTGAGTCGCCTTCTCAAGCCAAGATGGTTGAGGTTAAAGCATCGTGCTGATTCTCCTGCTACCTGTGTTGTGCGCGGAGCAGAAAAGCATTTTCAACACTTATTTGACAAATACCTCAAAGATTTGGGGGACGTACCTGCAAAAGACAAAGTTAGCAGGGCCGTTTTCTTGCACGAAGAGATCTGAGAGCTTTAATCACTTTGGGACACACGTGTTTATCCGGAGAATTTGCTGTGTTTTCTCACACGCCAGGCATCTCTTTAATGCTTAGTGTGGTATTGTGAAGACAACCAAAGGAATTAGTGACGCCAAGTGGCATTTCCAGTGGCAGAAGTAGTGAATATCTGTCACACAGGCTATGATTTGGGTAAATCTAATGCACATCCAGAATTGCAATATTATTGTCAGTGGATTAACAGCTCTCACGTCCAGAGGCTGACAGGAACCGGGGGGGGGGGGGTGTTTGTGATGTGAAGAATGGGATCCGAATTCTATTCCTTCGACTCATAGCTGGAGTTTACAAGTGAAAAGTGAATGAAAATCATTGCGGTTTGCTAGAAACTGACCTGTTTAAACTGGGTTCTGAAAACGAGCAGGCCGTGGGTGTTGTGAGAATCTCCATCCCCAAATCCGTGTCAGAGCAATGCTGACACTTGGGGCTGCCTGGAACACAAATAACTCTTGAGTAAGAATAGATCTGATATATTAAACTGGGAGGAGCAGGAATATGATCCTGGATTAGATTTGTGTAATAGAGATTAATGGGAAAACTGAAAGTTTAACTGCAACTGCATGCTTAGAAGGTCAGGCTGTTTGTAGGAATTTGTGAGAATTCTGGTTAACTCAGTGTAAATCCTACAAAAATGGCCTTGTTTGTTTGCAAGGCCGTGAGGAGTAATTATTTTCCAGGGATAGATAATCCTACTGAGAAAATGCTTGTTAATAATTTGGCACTGATGCTGATCATGCTGAGTTCGGGGGGGGGGAGGTTCATTTGTCTGGGTCATTTAGAGCAGGATCAGAACCCCAGAGAACTGCTTAAGTGTATTTTAATTTGAGTTCCTTCCACTCAAGGTGTTTACAACCTTCTTTCAACTGCAAACCGTTGGAATTGTAGGATAAGCCTTGCCTGTGGAAAAATCTCTGCTCCCTTTTGAAGTCCTGCCAGCACTGAAGCTGCATTCAGGTTCTAAAACATGACAGAAGTTTCTGCTTTACCTCTTGGCCATCTGAAACGCTCTGCTGTAATTGCCTAACATCCAGTCAAACCTCAATGTTTTATATTGTTCCACGACATTTAATTTAGAATTTTAATTTTTATTCCTATTTATGCCAGGAACATCTCCTGGTGTTCTTTGTCTGTTAATGAACAAAATGTGTAATCCCCCCAAATGTTTTACAGCTGCTTACATTGCAACAATTTTGATAAATAGAATTAGTGAATGGAAAGTGTGTCAGAGAGCGGCTCTTTTACTGAAGTACAGGCAGATCTTGCCATTGCTCCCAGTGGCAGAATTAAGATGAGTCTGTGCACAGGAAACTGCCAGGTGTAGGATGGATCTGGATGCGCATCAAACACGGAATCGCGGAATGGTTTGGGTTGGAAGGGACCCCAAAGATCTCATCCCACCCCTGCCATGGGCAGGGACACCTTCCCCTGTCCCAGGCTGCTCCAAGCCCTGTCCAGCCTGGCCTTGGACACTGCCAGGGATCCAGGGGCAGCCACAGCTGCTCTGGGCACCCTGTGCCAGGGCCTGCCCACCCTCCCAGGGAGGAATTCCTTCCCAAGATCCCATCCATCCCTGCCTCTGGCAATTTCAAGCCATTCCTCCTTGTCCTGTCTCTCCAGGCCCATTTCACAAGTCCCTCTCCAGCTCTCTTGGAGCCTGTTTAGGTTCTGGAAGGGGCTCCAAGGTCTACCCAGAACCTTCTCTTCTCCAGGCTGAGCAGCCCCAGATCCCTCAGTCTTTCAAGAAAAATGTAAACTTTGAGGATAAAAATGGCATTCAACTTTCTAAAATGAAAAGGAGTCTACCAGGAATAATTTCAACTGTAGCGTAGAGATTTGAAATTGGGGTGAAGAGAGAAGCTTAGAATAAGAATAGGAGATTCTAGGTTTATTTAAATCTCTGAGTTGCAGGAAATGAGAATCAGTGAGTCAGTGAGAAAATCAGTAATTAGCTGCTTCACTTGGAGAAAAATGCACTCTTCAGAGGGTCCAAATGATTACTTTGCACCAGTCTTAATTCTAGAAATTACTCTGTCTTTTTATGGATCTTTCTCACGGATGTCAGACCGAGGAAGCGTTGGGCAAGCGGCCAGTTAACATTTTGGTGAGGAACAACAAATCTTTGATCATCTTGAGGAAATTTTTTAAGTGAAGTGGCTGCTTTGTTAATGTATTTCTTTCATAGCTGTTTAATTGAGCAGGAAATAGAAAAGCAGTGGGATTTTTCTTTTCTTTGCAAAAAAGAAAATGGGGATGATTCCAGGGAGCTTGGAGGCAAAATGATGGAAACAATAATAAATAAATGAATCCACTTAGGGTGAGTCCAGCGTGGCAGATTCACCTCCAGAACTTTTGCAGAGGAAAACTATGACTTTCTATTGAGCCTAAATTACTGTGCCAGTGTAATAATGGATTTAAACTGGATTTACCAGGGATTTCAGACCTTTTGAAATACCTTTCCAGAGTTTATTATATAAAGCAATCCTCAGGGGGAAACAGAATTCCCTGTGGGTCTTGAAGGCTGGTGGAGACAGCAAATAGTCAAATGTGGCACAGGGTTAACAACCGGTGGCCCAAATGTCCTTCCTAAAGATGCATTAAATTCCATCCTGTGAGAGAATATGGACAATTAGGGTGGCACTGAGGAAAATCGATGGAGAGCCGTGGGGAACTCGAGTCAAGTTAACACCTCGTTAAATTGGGGTAGGTCGGCGGCAATTTCTCTTATAGAGCTTCTGATTTGTGGTGAACCCTACGAACCCTGCATAAACTCAATGCATTCCTGACCACATAAACCAATTGTTTTGCTGCGGCAGGAGCCACAGAATTGTTGCCTCGTGGGGAGAAAGGTGAATTTAGGTGGATCAAGGAACTCAGCAGTTGGAATATTTGAAGTTTCCATCCAAGCAATGGTATCAAGTGCATCTGCCATGGCCTGCGGAGCTCAGAATGGCTCGGGTAGTGTCCCTGCCCTGTTGGTTTTCAGCAGGAAAATCTGCACCAGAAAATGTGATTCAGGAGATACCGTTAATATCTAATAAAAATTTAACAACACGCACATAACACTGCTCACTTCTAAATGAACTGCAGTCCACAGGAAATAAATCTCCCCGTACTTTTGGGCAATTTAGTAAAAAATATTTACACAGGCAACCAGCTTGAAAAGCACATGGGAGTAACAGCCTTTGTAGATATTGGTAATCCTGTTCCTGCCTAATATCAAAAAGACCAAGAAATGAAATACGATAAAATATTGCAAATTATGTGTCCTTTAAGTGTATTGAGCCTATTTGATTTAAACAGGGGCACGTATACAGTGGCTCAAAGGCAGCGTATTTCAAGCTACTCAAAAAAATGCTTTGTTGCTAAACACAACTGTCAAGATATTTGAGTAGAAATAGTTGTCACGTTTTAGTAACTATCAGATGTTTCCTTAAACAATGATCAGACTTTGGTGTAATGATGGATATAATTTAATAATCCTGAATTGTAACTGCGGGGTTTTTTGGATTTCTTTAAGCACAAATATTGTGCTGTGGTGTGAATTAATCATTTGATGGAGAAATAGCTGCCATTTGGCTGAAATTAGTCTTTTGTCATGCAGACTTGGGTACCTTCACTGATCCCCAGGGCCAGGCACTGCTTGGAACTGAGCTGCTCCAAGGTGGCATTTCCTTTTCTCTTTTTGAAATGCGAGTCAGAAGTACTCAGCTAGAAAATATCCCCTGAGTTGTACAATCCCCCTGGAAAAGAGGGTGCTGGTGGTACCCCCCACCCTGTTTAGGCTGCTGCAGTTCTAACAGGAGTTAAGACTGAAAAACAAACATTGTGTTTGGGAGAAAAGCCTGGTCTAATTTAGTTCCCGTGGGAATGAGGGAATGACAGCGATCGGAGCTGGTGGAGCCGTGGGCTGGAATCACTGAGGCTCCTTCCCCCTGTCCAAGACACCTCCTCTGGGGTCTGCATCAGCCTCTGCTCTGGCACTTTGGAGCTGCTCCTTTTGGGAAATTGCTGGGCTGCCACACTCCGTGGCGCCTCGTGGGATGGCCTTGATTATTTTTGAATCCGTTCCGCCGGATTCCATCCTTGGCCAAACTGCGGCGCACCCAGAATAGCAGCAGCGCCCAGTGCTCAGAAACGGAGCTCATCAAGGTTGGAAATTTGGTGCCAAAATAGCTCAGCACCTGACCTTTAACACCCTCCGGGCTTGGAGCTGCAGTGTTGATTTCTTAGATGTACGCAGCAGTGACCACGTGCTTAGAGCAGGGTTACGTAAAAACAAACTGTTGAAGACGCGTTTCCTCTCCTGACATCGTTTGCTCTGGTTGCCTTTTGGCAATTACCCTTAATATGTGCTTTCTGTCACAGATAGAAAAGGTAATAATCCCTCTGCAGCTTCCTGGAAAATGTTCCATGTACAAAACATATGGAAATTTTACCCGAGTTGCAGAGACCATAAATGTTGGCTGGCAATGGAGCTGCACGCCTGCTAATGAGACATTTAATTCTGGCTGACATGTACACCGCTCCTAATACTCTGGAATTATGTAATAAAATATATTTAGCTATTTGTCTTTAATGATTAAGCAAACAAAGAGGCCACTGTATTGAAAATAAAGATGTGCCTGAACCGTGGAGCTCCGTGCTTCCTCGGGAAGCGATGTTTGCACCAAAATACTTCTGGCAGCTGCCTGGCTGATGCCAAAGGCAATTGAAGAGTGGCTTCCACAAAGCCCTGGTTGGTTCAACCTTTAGGGTCCGACTGGCCCAGCAATTTAGATTTGATGTCAGTTTTAATTAAACACAGCAGCGAGAAGATAAGCACAGTTTATTAACTCACCACGAGCAGGAAGCTCTGGGTGGAGCTGTCTCAGCTGATGGTCTTGTGAGGCTTTGGAGACACAGAGGCATTTTTTAGACACAGTAGAGTGGAGCCTGAGAACCTTGAACAACTCCAGGGAAACCACCTGAGAGCATTCAACCTCAGTGGCTTCAGAGTAGCCAGGTTAAACCAAATTAAATGATGAATTATTATTATAATGGTAATTCCGTATTGTGAACCTGGAGCCGTTCATCCACGCACCTCTCACAAATGAGGCTGCATCCAACAGCTGCTGCACCTTTGGGAAGGGAGAAGGAAGCAGAATGGAGTTTGCAGTCTGTCCTTCATCTTCTAAAATGTTGTTAGAGGAGAGGGTTAGGCAAAAATGAGAAGACGTGTTCAGAGCAAAACCAGAGCTGGAAAATCAGGTCGACACAAAAGTTGAGAGCAAAGGCTGCCCTGGCAAAGGACTATTGATAAATTTGTGATGGCTCAATTGATCAGCCTTTGTGTCTGGATAATGCACAGCCCACAGTCTGTGAGGATAATCACGGCTTGTTAGAAGCTGCTTTCTGTGCCTTCTCACCATTGCATGTATCAGACACGCACGGGATGGAGAGAAAAACCCCAGAAACCTGACTTTTTAATCCAAATTTTGGCATGGCATAGATATTCAGGCACATCAAACCACATTTCCAGAGAGAGGTTCTACACTGGGAAACAACAGACTTTTTTGGCTTAGTCTTGCTGCCCCTCCAAGGAGAGCTGATGTTGCAGTGATTTAATAATTTAATTGCTTGTAGTCACCAACCTAAAACTTGTCTTCTTTGAATCTGTTGGTGATTCTCCTCCAGATCTCTCCTGGTTGGAGAGATTTTCATTTTTAACTACGGGTTTTAACAGGATACGGATTTTAATTTTTAAAATAAGCACCATATTCAAATACAAATCAGAGGCATACAGAAAAAGTAGCAATTCCTTGTTCAAAAAGTACTGCCCAGTACCTCTGAACGCCATTATTGTTGGTATTTCGAGGCAGACAGAGGTGCATTTGGCAGTGGTGATGGCACAGGTTAGATCAGGTGATTTCAGAGGTTGTTCTGCTGAATCCTGAGCCTTCTTGAGCAACCTCTGTGTGAGAGTCTTCGAGCAGGGATTGTGACTCACGTCCCTACAACCCTTTCCTGTGGGCCTTCACTTTCAAGGTTCAGCTGCAACAAAGCTCTTGGGTGCTAAGAACAGGAATTTTGATGTCATTAAATGAAGATATTATGTTGAATTATGGCCACCCCCCCCTATTTTTTTTTATTTGCCCATTCAATTATATAAACATAATTAACTGTTTCAATCAATTGCCTACATTTTACCGGCGTGGTAAGTTAGTGTTGGTAGGATAAGGAGTTGTCAGGCTACTGAAATTAAAAACCAAATAAAGCTGTTCACTCGGCAGGGTTTAGTGCCCACTTTCATCAGTTTTGAAAGATAATGATGTCAGGAACATAGATAAATTTGCAGAGAATTCTTGATTATTGTTTACAGAGAATTATACGTTTTTTATTACAAATGCCTTTTCCTGATAGACTGGTGTAACTCCATTGCTAATGGACTATTTTTTTTTTGTAATAGCACTGCCAAACAATTTATACCGTGTTTATAAATAATAGCATAAGGACACTCTTGAAGGATACTACAGCAGTGACCTTAGCAACACTGAATGCTGGCAATGAGTCTATCAAAAAGTTTCTTCACTGCTGAGATTTATAGAATTGTTCCGGGTTCTACAGTACACGCAGTTTTTTGCTTCTGAATGAAACCAGACTCTCGGCCATGGCAATTGGGATTTTTTTAAGGAAAAGCTTGTAAAATTTGAGAAGAAAATTCTAGAAATAGCAGTGGACTCTAGAGATAAGCAGGAGATATGTTGTACACATGGGCACCCCCTCCCTGGCAGAGTCCAAGGCCAGGCTGGACAGGGCTTGGAGCAGCCTGGGATAGTGGGAGGTGTCCCTGCCCACGGCAGGGGGTTGGAATGAAATGGTTTTAAAGGTCCCTCCCGACCCAAACCATTGCGTGATTCTCTGATGTGCAGAACAGCTGCCACATGGCTGTAACTGTAGAGCAGCGGTGCTGTCCTGAATCCTCATGAACTGCGACTGGTGTTGTAAATAAAAATGCGAGTTTGCTGGTGAAGAGGAGGATGTGATTGGAGCGCTGCTGCCTTTCCAGCAGCAGTTCTTCCTGGTGATCTTCAAGGAGGGAAGGTCTGCGCTCTGGAGATGCAGGCGGGAGGCGATGCTGGATCACCTTGCACCGCTGAAGTGAGCAATTTCATCGTGAATCCTTGTGATAAGCTGTGCACTCCTTGTTATAGACTAGAAATGTTAGCCTTCAGGAGCTCCCTGGTTCAACAGACGTCTTTAAAACAAGTTTTTGTGGCATCTTGAAGAGTAGTGAGGTATCACTGCTGTGTTTGTGATGGTACAGATGAGAATTTACCTTTTTGTGCTGATTTTCCACACTGGATCCAAGAGGTCCCCATATTGAGTACAGAGCAGTGGACACCGCTCTGGCCTGTAGCTGAGGCCAGAAACAGGCAATAGATAGCGATTATTTTTGGGGTTATTTTTTGCCTTGTCATTTCTGTGGTGTTACACTCAGTTTTCTCGCAGTTCTACGTCGTGCCTCGGTGAGAAATTGAGGCAGTAAGTCCCTCTTGTGCTTAAAAATTTCCTCTTGCCTTTACTGTGTTGGACACTCTTGCTCTCTCAAGTATTTAATTGTTACTTCTAAGACTTCTGTCTTCACGTTTCAGTTGAATTTTCTTCAGGCCAATGAGAAAAAACCCAAACGACGTTTGTCACGGAGGGAATGCTGAAGTCAGACGCCGAGTGCTGCGCGTTAGCTTTACATTGCAAATCTCTCAGTCTCTGCCCCTGGCTGTCCTTGGAGAGGCCACAGAATGACGTGACCAAGAGTTGTACCCAACGTTACCCTGCAAGAAAAATGCTTTTAACAGCAGCGGGGAAGGAGCTGTTTTTATGATTGATTTAAATATTCTTGCAAGGTTAAGAGAATCCCATTAACAAATGGAGTCCTTCCCGAGTCCCTGCTTCACAGCCTCTTGCAGAAATCCCATTATCCCCCTTAAAGCCCTCTGCTAATGAGGTACTTGGGGGCTTATTTGTCATTTGATCACTTCCCATATGGATTTTGTAGTTGAAGAGGGTTTGGTGACTCTGATCCACCAGCAAGCCACAAAAATGTGATTTTTTTGTTTTCTTTGTACTCCGTGACATTTTTATTCTTCTTTCTTCTGTTGGGGCAGTTTAATCTTTCCCATCCAGCTTGGTGAATCCCCTGCAGTAGATTCAGCATTTACTTCAGGGGTGGATAAAGGGAAGTTCCCAGGTTAACCCAGTTCCTGGGTTATGAGCCTCTTTCCAAGTCTGTGGGTCACTGTTCAGACTTTGGAAAACATTTGTGACAGGGAGCGTATACTGATGGCAAACTGCTCGTGTTTGGTGGGCAGCAGGGTCTGGAGATGCACTGGAAATGCAGCAGTCGTTTATGGCTCAGTCAGTAGAATCAGTGAAAAAGCTGCTCTGGCAATTCTGAACCTGCGGGAAACCTGGTTTTCCTAATTCCGAGCATTGCCCCATAATTAGTTGGCTTTCTATATAAAGCAAAAAGGTTGCAAACTTCTCCCCTCCCAAGGCCTTTTGGAAATGGGCAAACCAGACCCTCTTTTGTCACACTCCTCGTCTCTCAGGGAGGATTGGGGAAGCTTTTATGTCACAATCTTCACTTTAAAAAACTACAGCAAATATTTGCAGTGAGATGAGATCAGTCTTCTTCTGAGAAGACTTTTCTTACAAAAATCCTCCAACAACAAAATTCTTTTCATAACATTCATTTCCAGAAGAAAAGCTCTTTACAGATAGTAGACTCTCTCTTTAAAAAATTCTTCCCTATTATCCAACAATTTCCCAAGTGAATGAATTGTCCTCATGAATGATACTGAGCTCAACTTGCCATTTATATTCACATTTATCAGTGAATCAAACACTTAATTTCTCTGGTAGATTAATTCAGTATGACTCACATTTGAGAAATGAACCCCATGGGTCTGATTTTGCCCTAGTACTCGGGAAAGGGATGTGGTGATGAGATACAGAAATTCTGAGTTTGTACAAACGCTGCTGCCTGTAGTACATCAGTGAGGAGATGAGATTTCTGAGCCTTGTTCCAGTGTTGTACACGAATAGGGATAGAAAACTTTGGGAAGGATGGAGCAGGCAGGTAACCATAAATTTCGTAAAATAAGAACTACAAATTAAGTGACAGAAGCTTAAAGTAAGTGCATGGAAACATTAATTTATTTCCCCCAGCAGAGTGTATAATTAAACTCTAGAGCTTGTTGACAGTGTCTTGTCCCTGACTCAACAGAAATGATGGGAGAAAGCTCATTCTGTGGCTAATTAATGAAAGGGGTAGATGTTGCTTTTGACTTTAAAAAAAAAGTCTTGATATTGCTGATTGCCAGAAGCTTGAAATGGCAAATTCTGCTTCACAGCACCCTGATTCTTATGCTCTGCTTCAAGTGGCTGCTTTGCCACTGCTGGAAACCAAGTGTTGGGGTAGGTGGAGTTTTTCTTATTTCGTCCTTGAACACATTTTTTCACACTTGGCATAGACTTCAATGTCTGCTCTGCTGCCCTCAGGTTGACTTGAAGGTAGTTCAGAGAGACCTCTTGCTTTGATTAAGGAAAAGTTTATAAAATTTGAGAAGAAAATTCTAGAGATTTGGCTCCTGCAGGCATGCCTGTGAGGAAGGACTTGCAGGTCAGTGTAGGACATGGTGAACTGACCCCGGTCCTAGGCCAGGAATTCTGGGAAAGGGTCAGAGCAGAGGGAAGTCACGGCCCACAGATCCCTTCCTAGGAGGAGGTTATCAGGAATACCAGGTCAGTTTGTACTGCTAAGGTGCCTGGAGGATGAGAGACAAAGGATCTAACTGGAAATGAGAGGTTTTGGACTGAATAAAAGGGTGAAAAATATGAGGGCAGTGAAGAAACGGAGCAGGTCATCCAGAGGGGGTGGGCAATCCTCCTGGGAGGTGGAGAAGGTTCAACGATAAGCTCAGGGCTGATCCTGCTTTGAGCAGGGGCTTGGCCTGAGGCCCCTTCAGCCCAGATTATCCCGTGTTGCTCTGTTCTGCCTTACCAAGGACAGGTGTCAGACTCACTTCCGCAGAGGCAGAGCTGTTCTTTGGCAATAAACACAACTGTGTCTAAAACCGTGCTGGAAAAGCCCTTTCTCCGTGCTGGGAAGGAGTTTGCTCTTTAGAACCGCACCGCGTACCTGAGTTTGTTCTTCAGGGTTTTCCGAAGCCTCATTTTGCATCTGAGCATCCTGCCAGCTTTCTTTTCAAGTCTTCAATGGTCGCTGTAATTTGACTTTTGAAGCAGCACAGCCCTTCAAAGGCAGAAGTGAGCCAGCACCAGCCCAGGTCTGCCGGCGGCTCCTCGGTGCCTCGCTCCTTCAGCTGTCATTTGCCAGAGCACACTCGTGTAATCTTAATGAACAACGTGCAAAGCCATTAAAAACTCAATTACGGCTTTCTCTTTAGTGCAGACGTGAGAGAAGGCAAACAGAAAGTGCTGATGTGTAAACACAATAGCCACCATCTGCTACCGAGCAGCGCTGCGGCTCCAGAAAGAGGAGCTGCCTTGCAGATGCATCAATAATAGGACGCTTATCAAGGCATCATTATCCACCAAGCAGGGGAAAAATTGAAATTTATGGCCAGCTAGAGAGCACTTCGTGGTTTAATTCCCCAGTTTTCAGTGGTGTGTTTAATAACTAGGAGAGAGTGGCGTTTTATGTTCCTGCCGTTGGAAAGGATTTTTGAAAATGAATTTATTTACTGCCTCCCCATCCTCCTTGCCTCTGACTGATCTGAGCATAACACATTCATTTTTACATATTCAGGATAAAACCAGCAAGGTATTAATTAATCTAACCTGTTGATCCAAGAACACCAAGTTTAATTGACCTTATACTCAGTCTGCTTTAATGAGCATATACTTCTCTGTCAAATAAACATAAAAAAAGAACTTTTACCCAGCACAGATATTTTTTTCCCCCAGAAATTAATTTTTTTCAGTTTAGTGTAGACTTGGAAATGCAAACTTTCTGGAAGGAAATAAACAAAACAATGAAACCCAACGATATTTTTGTTTCTTTTTTTCCCAACTGGATATGCAACAATCTAAACAAGAGCTCCTCCAAGACACCTTTTGTTTTATTCATATTCTTGCCTGGAGACATTCAGGAGGCTTGCAGGCATCTATTGATCAATAATTCCCATTCGTGACATGTTAATTCATTCCTTATTCCGTTGTACGAGTGGAAAATGTGGTAAGTGATTTGTTGGTGCCAGACCAGATTGTATCTCTTTGATTTGCACATGTAGGCCCATAAATTGAGAATAGGCCCCATCAACTTCAGCTCTGTGCTGTGCCTGAAGAAGGCTGTCAGGCCCTGAGTCGCGGTGTGTCCATTTTCGTTAGGGCTAGTGAGGAAAACCACATTTGTCTGTCGAAGGCTGGTGTGTTTTTTATTTATTTTCTCCTGGTGGGAGCTGTTTTCATGATCGCTCGCCTTCCCCTGAGCGATGGGCCCTGCCCACACAAGTTCCATGGAGGTGGACATTTGCAATAGGACAGAGCATCTCAGCTGCTGGTCTCGGAGCGTTCAGAGCAACCTTGTGAAGGTCCTGGAGGACAGCAGACCTGTCCAAGTGCACCCTGTGAAGAGAGAAATGGAAATGTGTGTATTTGGGGCTGGTTTATAGATACAGGGTACCATTTATCCACAGCTGGATTTTATAGAATGGATGTTTAAAGAACTTTATTCACGTGCCTGATGTCAGTGATTGCCCTGCTGGAACTCTGAGTTTTCAGTGCCCAGGCTGGGCAGGTTTGAGGTCTGTCTGGGATCCTGTGGGGTGGGCTGTGCCCGGGGTGTCCCAGGGAAGGGTTTGTGCCGGAAGCTGCCGCTCCAAGGCTCTGCAGGAACCAAGGGCTGTGGTAGAGTTCCTAGAGAACAGGCTCCTTTAAACGAGCTGTGAGTTCTTTTCACTGGCAGAGAAGTGACTTCCACTTTCTGTAAGTGGAAATTTTTCAACTTTTCCACTGCCATAAAATGATACCTCTTATCAGAACTTTTCTAGAGAAAGTTGTATTTCTTACAGCATTTCCTCCAGCATCTCTACACTCATTCTATTAAAAAAATCATGTGCTGTAGGTAGGAAGCTGTGAATAATTTATCCATGACCACTGTTTGTAGGGCTACTTTTTTTAGTAATTAAGACTAATTATTTTGCTAAGTGCATTTTGGTGGATGGGTATTCTTCTTGTTGGTGTTGCAGTTGCTGGATTCAGGATCCCCACTCTCCCCAGAATCGCCAGCAGTTTCACAAAAGGCTGTTGTCACCACGAATAGCTTGTGATTCATTTTTTTGTGGGTGGCGAAAAATAAAATTGTAATTATTGCTTGGAACCTTTTACAAAAGCCGATGTTTTTTCTCCCAGAGGAAAGCTCTGAATCTGTAAAAGTGAAACATTCCCTAACTTTTGCTGTCATTGAAACATTTCCTCCCCCAGTGCAGTTCAGGACTGTTTTGAGCCTTCTCTTCTCCAGGTGAGCGCCCCCAGCTCTCCCAGCTCTGCTCCAGAGCAGGGAGGCTCCATCCCTCATGGAATCGGGTGTCATAATCAGCCTTCCCCAGCCTGGCTGGGTCACATTTCCAGCCTGCTGCCTCTCCAAGGCTGTTGGCAACTGTGCTTGCTGATAAGAAATGATCTCAGGTCATACAAACAGGACCCAAAGTTCAATTTCTCAGAAGTTTGGTTTATATTTTAGTTTAGATTTTTAAGAAGGGGATTTTATGGCTGACTGAGAGCAAAGTTACATCAGCAGTGCACATTTGTCAGGATGCTAATTTTTAGAGAGAAACCGGAAAGTTTAGATTCAGCTCTAATGTTTCCCAAAGTCCTTGCTGTGAATCTGGAATTTCTTGATTTGGGGCCATTCCTTTTTTGTTTTTCCCTCATTTCCAATGAAGGGCAGCATTGCCAAAGACCATCCTGCCTATAAATTTTCCTGTTTCTTAGTAGAGCCTCTTCCCCTTCCCCAGCTGTGCTTGCATTGTGCTTGAATTTTCCAAGGTCTTTTAGAGTAAGTAATTTTTAATTTTTTTTTTTAAAAAGATTGACTTCCTCCTTGTCAATCCTTTACAAAATGCATACATATCATACAAACACAGGGGGATAAAACCATGTTAGTGAGAGAAAGTTGCTTGTAGCTGTTATACATGTATAATATATGAGTGTTCTGTGCACAGCATTGATCCAAAGGTTTGCCTGGCTCGTCTGAGTCACCTGCTGCGGCGGGGAAGAGGCAAAGTCAAGAGGTCAGAAGTGAGGCAGGGCTTTTCAGACTCAATCGTGTGTGAACTGTGAGAGGCCAGCAGACAAACACGTTTGCAGCGTGTCTTGGCAGCAGCGTCAGAGCCCTGGCGTGTCAAGAGGGCTGTGTTTGATTAAAAATGGTCGTGCCTGGCTGCTGGCACACAGATTTCCCCCTCCCCAGGCCCGGTGTTTCCTGTAGCTCTTTCTGAGTGCGCGTCTGCGAGATCCTTTAAGCAGAACCGAATCAAACAGCTCTCATCATGTCCTCCCTGATTGCTGACTTTTGTCACCTCGATGCATCTGTGAGGAGATGAGCGGGGACACAACGTGCCACGAAATGCCGGTGCGATGAATCCCAACGCGAGTTCGACATCGAGTGCCGCGGTTAATGCGATGCAGGCTTCCAGGTTAACAAACTCATAAATTGCCGCAGTGTACATTTCCCTCACTAAATTCAGCCTCCCCTGCCCTCCCACGAGAGTTGTTGTCCTGTTTTGCGTTAATATGAGTCAAGATGTTGCTGTTCTGTCAACGCGCCTCACTTGTTTGGCGTCTGAAGCTTGAGGTTTTCTTAACGCAGCTTTCAAAAGTTTCACGTGTCAGGGTTCACAGGTGTGGGCTGGCATGAGAGGTGTTGAGGCCGTGCAGGCAAACATCAGCCGAGAGTTTGGGCTGCTGTAGTTTTTGTGTGGAATCTCAGAACCGTGGTGGACAGGACCTTTATAAACCATCAAATCCAACCAGTAACGCAGCACCAGCACCGTGCTCACCGCCGAACCACGTCCTCAAGCACCATGAGCACACGTTTCTCGAACACTTCCAGGGGTGATGACTCCACGGTCTGTTCCAGTGCTGTACAACCCTTTCCATGAAAACATTTTTCCTAATTCCCAATCCAAACCCCCCCTGGTGCACCTTGAGGCCGTTTCCTCTCGTCCTGGCACTTGTTACCTCACACTGAATGTGCCTTTGGGGGGCTGTGTGCAGCAGGAGAACCTGGTTGTTGCTTGGAGTGGGGCTGTGCTTGTCTTTAGAGTGACTGTGTGATCACAAGGTGAGAAAATGATACAGGCAAGGCAGTATTTTTATTTTGATTTGTAAGTTATTTTAATTAAAGTGGTCCTAGCTGGCCCTGAATCTGCTGGTGTAGATTTTAATATGCAATTTTCACATCTTTTCCGTCTGCTACCTAACTGGCATTGAACCAGTTCCTTGAGGAATGCTTTGTTTCGTGGCTTGTGAGGGAATCGCTGACTGCTTGAATGGAGCTGTTTGCACCGAAAATCCAAGCAAACCCACCCTTTCCCCTGCTTTCCTTTGCTCTGCAGGCTCCTTCATGATGGTGAACAGCTCTGGGCGAGCGTCGGGGCAGAAAGCTCACCTGCTGCTGCCCACGCTGAAGGAAAATGACACCCACTGCATCGACTTCCACTATTACCTGGCCAGCAGGGACCGCTCCAGCCCCGGCTCCCTCAACGTCTACGTGAAGGTCAACGGGGGCCCCCAGGGCAACCCCATCTGGAACGTCTCGGGGGTGGTGACCGAAGGCTGGGTGAAGGCAGAGCTGGCCATCAGCACCTTCTGGCCACATTTTTACCAGGTAGGGCTTGGGAACGTTTTTCTCTCTCTCCTTTGGGCGTCTGTTGTTAGTTTGGGCACCCACCTCCTTGGCTGCTTCTTCTCAGAATGAATTCACCCTTGGTGCTTATATCAGCATCCTGGCGTCTTTCTTCCCTCCTCGCCACTTTTCTTGAGTTGTTGCCAGGCCACAGGGTGGTGGATGGGAGGCAATTATTGACAAGGCCCGCTTGTTGACGATGAAATCGCCACATAATCCCACTTTTACTGGTACTGTCCACGGCTCTGTGTAACTGTAACCACAACTGAGCTTCTGGGTGTGCAGCTGTACTCTGCATAAATTCGCATGGATTATTTTTGGCCCCTGGGTGGTTCCATAAGAAGGAACATTTTTTGACTCGGCCTTACATCTTGTGCATGTGAGGGGTGTAAGGACATAGGCTACTAAAAAATTCTTGTACCATGGTACTCAATGTGTATATTCTTCAAATGTGTATATTCTTCACCAGATCCTCAGTTCCTCCTCTTTCTAGCAGAGCTTTATTTATTCTGTTTGAAGATTAATTTTTTTTGAACAAGGACAAAGCTGAGGAGTGTCATGGCTGCACTATTTTTTGGTTGTATTAATTTTACACTTGTTAGTTGCCCACTTCAAAATCCCTGTGGCAACTTTGCAGCCATTGCTTTAATTTTAATAAAGTAATTTGCACACAGTGGACTCACATACACCTCGTTATGTTAAAGGAGTATTTTTGTCTTGTTTTATTTTCAAGACACTGACCAAAAAGAAAAAAAAAAAAGCCTGTGAGGTAATTGCAGCCTAAACCTTGCAGGAGATTTGGTGTCCATGTGATACCAATAAAAGACATGAGTGAGATAGGGATCAGGGCAGGATGAACTATGAAAAGGCAGCAAATAGTCTGTGTACAAAAACCAGCAGGGAGAAAAGCCTCTCTTTTTCTCACTTCTAATAACTGGGTGGGAGGTCTGTAAAACCCGAGCTGAAGGAGGATGCTTTAATGTTCTGCCTCTGGAAGAGCTGCGGATGCCACGGAGAACCCACAGAGCGCTCCAGGCCAGGGAGAAGGAAGGAAAAAGAGATGCAAATGGGGGGGAAGTGGTGTTTTGAGGGCAGTGCACAACTTGTGGCTGCTCTGAAGGAGCTGAAGTGCTGCTGCTGCATTCACATTAACCGGAGCAGAATTTGCTTCTTAGTAGGTGCTCCGCAGAGATAACAGAAATGATCTTTCACCCAGAAAATCAGCGCTTGAAAAAACCTGGAAAAGGCGGTCTGATCTCGCACTAAGAGGGATCCTGCTCTCAGATATATCAATAGGAGGCTTCCTGAGCCTCACTTAGGTCTTTTACAAGTACTTTGGCAGGTCAAGTTTGCTTTTCCTGAGGAAAAAAAAAAATCCTTTAAATCAAACAAGAATTTTGCACTGAAGCAAAAAATGAATGGATTGGAAGGCAGAAGTACCTGCTCAGGAGTAGTTCCTTCCTAGAAAATGCAAGGGGCTTCTTTTCTACACTCTGTTGAGTGAGAGTGGTGTTTCCTTCAGGTCATACTCGTATTTTTGTTCCTTAGGGGTGGCTTTCGAAATTTGAGATCTGTCTTAGTATAATGGGGGTCTGGCAGTCTGATCCATCTTCAGCCCCTGATTTTATCAACTATCTTGTTGATGGTCTGCAGTCCTGTGAGTTTCTACCTTTAAACAAGGTAAAAAAAAAAAAAAAAAAAAGAAAAAGAAAAAGAAAGAAGAGAACTTGAAGCTTGAAAAAATAAGAGGAAAAATGATTGGTATTTGGCAGGCTAAAGTGACACTTTTGGCTGAAAAGGAGTGGAGAGGTGGCAGGATGGCAAAGCTTGGGTGTGGTGCTGCCTGAGGAGTGTCTGGTTTCACCCCCAGGATCTAGAATGAGCTCTGGGAGCGTTATTTAATGAAATCCTAGGATGGTTTGCGTTGGGAGGGACCTTAAAGCTCACCTCATTCCACCCCCTGCCATGGGCAGGGACACCTTCCACTGTCCCAGGCTGCTCCAAGCCCTGTCCAGCCTGGCCTTGGACACTGCCAGGGATCCAGGGGCAGCCACAGCCTCTCTGGGCACCTGTGCCAGGGCCTCCCCACCCTTCCATTTGCCATTGATGTGTCAGCTTTAAATCAAAATTGCATTCCTGGAGAACCCTTTGTACACAAGAGGCCTGACAGCTTGTTCTGTAGTTTGAAAAATACAGGTGAAACCATCACTTTTCCTAAACACTGAAACCTGCATCAGGCAAAATGTCGATTATACTCCTAACACACAGAAACCACACCATCCTGGCTTGTGATGTGCATCAAAAATTCAGCCAGACAAAAAAAGAAATCTGAACCTTTGCCCTGGTGTGAGGCTTTGTCAAGTACTTTGAGTTTGGAGATGTGGCTCGTGGAAAACAGGTATCCAAAGCGGATGCCAGAGGTCATGTTTTAGGTCTGGCAGTTCTGTGCAAGGGTCACAGGAGTCACCTGGCTGCAAAAGCACTTTGCTGAGATGGGAATGTGGGGAGATTTATCCTGTCTACCCTGGAGTTGCTTGTACTTGGATTCCCAGCCTGCGAATGTTTTCCAGCGTAGCGAGAAAAAGCTCTAATGGCTCCTGGAGAAAGGTAATGCATGTAATCTTGAATTACTGCTTGCCATAAGGACGAGCTCGGTCCCAGAATGCACCAAGGGCAGCACTGGAGTCTGCCAGGAAGGTGTTTCTGTGATGTATAGCTAGGAATGGTATTGATCCACGCCTGGAGAGAAGTGTTGTAGCACAACAGATGAGCTGGGCCGCGCTGCTAACACAGACATTGCTGGTAAATCACAGCCCGGCGACGGGGGCTTGTTTGTTGGGAAGGAAACATGAAATGACTTTGTATTTGCAGCTCTCAGGAGCATTTAAGAATGGCTTTTTTAAGAGTAAAGGTTTGTATTTTGTCATCTATATTCGTTTTCAAGAAGCTTTTTAAATGCAAAGCGTTGTTAAATGCCTGCCTCAACCATGAGGCTGCATTTCCAACTGGATTTTAAAGGAAACGAGCAACACCGAGTGTGAGATTTGCAGAAACGGGCCCCATAACATTTATTCCTGTCTTGTCCTCATGCTGGGTGTCAACTCGCTGTATTCAGGAAAGCCTGGGTGCTTCCATGCTTCTCACTTCGATAGGGATGAGACGCTTCAAAATACACGAAAGGACGATGATGTGGAATCTTGAATTGGGAAACAGTGGGAGTATCTGAGTGAACAAAATAGTCAGACACTGTTGCTTGAGTTGAGAGGATTCCTGCGCCCAGTGGATTCTTCAGCAGTGTACATGGACTTGTTAGAGGCCGACTCCTTTGGAACTGGGGTAACTTACACTGGGCTGCAATTTGCTGATGCTGCAAGGGCCTGCATGGCAAATCAAGGTTTTCTCCAGAAGAACCCATGCGTGGTTACTGATTCAGTGAGAGAATCCTGTCTCATGTAGTCCTGACTCCAGTTTTCCAAGGCACGCTGAGAACAAGATATCAAATGATTCTCCACTCAATATTCTTGGACTGGTGCTTGAAATGAATATAAGTATGTGTATACACACAGGGCACTTTTTGCTTTTCCAAATCAGAAATGCACAATCCAATCCTGATGTTTCCAATCCTGATGTGACTGCTGCTCCAACTCTCTGTTTTCCACCCCAGACAGATTTGGTCTTGCACTCACACACTGAACTGCCCTGGCATCCCTTCCTTATTAACTAAATGCCTGGAATGACTCAAACATTGGAATAGCAGCAGAATGTGGTGGCTGGTGAAATTACTAATGTAAATGTTCTTTTTCAGACTTTTTTTTTTTGTTTTTCCTTTTGTGTTTCAGGTGATATTTGAGTCTGTGTCTCTGAAAGGACATCCCGGGTACATAGCTGTGGATGAAGTCAGAGTTCTCGCCCACCCCTGCAGTGAGCACTTTTTATTTTTCTAACTCTGCCAGTGTGTTGTGTGCCACAGTCTGTAGTCTAAAGGAGTGATTTACCCAGCTGGGGCAGCACTAAAATGTCTTCAATCCCTCCAAGACCCCTAAGGACAGCCAGCCTTGCAAGATTCCCTAACTCTGTTGTGCAAAAGGCAGAGCTGCTCTCAGTTTATAGCTCGTGGAGTTCTCTCTTCCAGTCTCGTTCATAAACTGATGGTTTTATTATTTTTAGTCTTATTGCTGTAGAAAACAATCCAGAGAGCTCCTCCTAATAAGCGGTGTCATTAACCTCTGAAAAGAACAACCAAACAAATCGTTTCAGTGTTTCCTTGGTTAGATGCACGTCCCAAAGGTCCCAGCGCAGGTTAGACCCACTCGGAATGGCTGGAAAGAGATTAAAAATTAATCTGATTCAAACTGCACTTACACAGGAATAGAAAAGAATGCAGGTTCATTACACTCTTCAAAAGTGTTCGTGCTGCATCTCTTCTGTTGCAGCTGTAACAATGAGCTGAGATTTATTTACTTTTTTGATATTTAAAGAAGCACTGAGCCTCAGTCTTTGAGTCTGACCTTGTTTGGTTCCTTTGCACGCCCACAGTGGGGCTTGAGGACTTTGTATATTTTATGTACGTAATGTACAGTTTCTTGTAAGGATTTTTTTTTTTTTTTTGACAGCCCCTCTTCCTGGCTCATGGTTTCAGTAAGTCAGTGACAGCT
>VZRN01000696.1:1111469-1140321 GCA_013397935.1 Dasyornis broadbenti
GGATCATATGGATGGAGTGAAATCAACTGTTTTTGCTGCGATCAGAATGTCAAAGAACATCTGCCATTCAATGTGACAGGCATGGCCGTGCTCAAGTTTAACAGGACATTTCTGATAACTGCAGCATGGTTAATTGCTGCTTAAGTAAATTATATTTGTATTTACCATGAGCTCATTGCTCAAGCCTTTGGGTGCATTTACTTCATTAAGAAACGCTCACATTCTGTATGAAGCAGATGTTGCTGGTAACTGGCAGCACCCAGACAAATCCCTGAGCGGTCTGCGCCTTCCACAGCGTTTTGGGTGATCCCTGGTCCCTCCACTGGGGAAGAGGCCACTGAACAAACCATGGGGCAAAGCCTCAGCAAAAAAAGGATGGGGTTTAGAGCAGTCAGGCAGGATGCTGGGTTATATCCCTGTTTAATTGAGTAAAATAATTTTGAATCCATTGCTTCAAGTATACACAGGTCCTTCTTCAAAATTGAGGGCATTCCTGGTGACTCAACACCAAAAGGATTCAAACAGGGTTGGTTGTTGGGGTTTTTGTTTAAATCTGTTGGCAGCCCACAGGGCACAGAGCTCATTACAAGCTGCAAATTCTCTGCAGTCTCTGTAAATGCTTCTCCTGTCTGGCTCCTTGTTGCTTTTGTTGTTCAGCAGTGACAGCCACCAGGGTGAATGTCACCCTCGTGTTCCCTCTCCTCGTACTGGCTTTGCCCCTCAGATTCATTTTACGATTGTTATAAATCAAAACACAGGGACCATAGAGCTCCTGGTGACCCTGGAGGTTACTGAAACCATTGGTCTTATTTCTTCATTTCTGCTTTACCTTCACAGATGACAGGAGGGCAGACAAACCAAAGTCAGCAAAAACAGTGAAGTGCCCCTAAAGACACAGTAATACAGAAAAATAAATACCTTGCTGGTGTTGGCTTTTGTTCTCCCCCTTGTCCTGTGAAGCAACACCCTGGAATATCCATTTTCCTTATGCTAAAAGCTCATTGATTCTGGGTGCAGCAGCCTTTGCTCTCACAGGAGAACCCATGCTCCAGCAGCTGGGCAGACCTAAGGACCAGGATTTTGGGATTGGTGGGACTCTACACAATATTATTTGGAGCTGGCTTGTAGCTGCCCGCTGTAGACTGCAGGCAAAAATATTAGAATTACCCTGAAACACCGTGTAGGACGTTCCGACTTTCACCCGGAGGGAGCTTTCCAGTAAACCTGGATGCAAATTCCTGATGCCCAGAAAGCAGGAAGGTGCAGAGTCAGTGTCCTTGAGGAACTGACAGCAAGCTGTGTTGGAGGGGACACAGCAGCAGATAAAGACATTTGCCATGGTGTGTGGACATGTGTTCTCTGCTCGTGTGTCAAACACTTGGACATCAGCTTTCAGCCGTGCGCAGCCACAGATGCCCACATCCCTTGGAAGCTGCTTGATTTCAGCAGCAGAAGAGAGGTTATCGTGTCCTCTGAAATGATGCATTTCAGTGTCTGATCATACTGGAAAATGTAAAGATGATGTTGAAAAGCACTGGCATTTTTAGGTGTAAGTTTATTTGGTGTATCCTACTGAAACTTTTCAAATGGTGCACAAACCTTTTCCTGAAACCCTGCAAGAAGTTAGTTCACCTGCAGGCGTTGCATTCACTACTGTAATCTTGTTGATACTTTTCTAAGTTAAATAGAGACCTGAGTCTGTTATTTAATCAAAAAGATTATCCTCTGATCTAGTTCCTTTGTGAAAAAAAAGCAATGTCTGTATTTTTAATATCACTTGTTTAATTTTGAACTAATGCTGAATTTAGTGTCAGCAAAACACTGATAGCAGTGATCTTAAACTGAACCAGTGATGCAACGCTGTCAGTTATATGAATATTTCATTTCATATCTGATTTGATATTGATGATGCATTATTCTAAAGGTCTAGGACGTATTTGATAGTCAATAAAAGAAAAAGGATAAAAGACCCCTGTGAAAATGTGGTTTGGGTCAGTCACGCTTGACAAGCAAAAGAGCATTTGACTTTTTTTGACCTTTTTAGAAACGTAGTTTTCCAAAGAAAAGAGATTACTCAATTACTTCTTATAGCAGGCAGCAAGAATTTGTGCCGGTGACCATGACCTCATGATTTGATCCAAGCCCGTGTTTTCAGATGCACCAGGGGCTCCCCAAGCTCCCTGAGGCCTCCCTCTCTCAGCTCCATCCCCACCCCTCTCTGCAGGGAATAGTGAAACACCGAATTACAGCTTCATTTTGCAAACCCACTTGACCAAGGAGAGCCCCGAGGCTCTGCTGAGTGTTTCTCCCTGGGTGAGTGCAGCGCAGTCGGTTCCAGCCCGGCTCTACCCTTGCAATCCTTTGCCTCTTTTGTCAGGAAAAGCCCCCCATTTCCTGCGGCTGCAGAACGTGGAGGTGAACGTGGGGCAGAACGCGACGTTCCAGTGCATTGCTGGGGGGAAGTGGTCACAGCACGACAAGCTCTGGCTCCAGGTAAATAACGCCCTGCTGGCTTTTCCTGCTCAGTTTGGGTTTTGGTTGCTTTTGCAAGCGAAATAAATAGATAAAGGCTGGTGGTGGTGAGGCAAAATCGTTCCGTCAAGACCCTTTGAAGAAGTGCCTTAAATCATTTCTAGGTGAGAGTCTGAGATGACAAAGATTGGAATGAGGGTACAGAAAAAGGAAAAAATGGCCAGTGACAGCAAAATTCCGGTTTCAAACAAATGCCCATGTACCTGTAAACACCCAGCCATGGAGCAGAGGAGAGAGGAACAGTTCTCTTCCGCTTTGTTGTGCCATCTGCTTTCCTCTCACCCCCCAAAAATGCTGTCAGCCCAGAGTCAGCCACAACTGTTAAGAAGGAAATCTTCCCTAAGGCCTGAGATTCCGTATCTAGGCAGTGAAAACAGGCAGACCCAGTTTGTACCCAGCTCTTCTTGCTCCCAGTTTGCCTTGGCTGCCTTGACAGCAGGTTTGGTCTTGCTCCTTTCAGTCACTCACTGATAGACCAAAGCATTGCCTCTCTGCATGTCTTTAGTTCCAGCCTCCTTCTTGGGCTCGTCTGGGTCCTGCCCTTCAGGTGGGTGCAGCAAAAACCTTGAGAATTCATTTTTGGTGTTCGAGTTAGAAACGGAACCGACATCAACCCCAGCATCACCATGGGGAGTGAGTCTTTCCCAGTGAAGGACAAAATTATTTCTCCTGCCCCCTTGAATTTCTCTGATATTTGGACTCCCAGCATTTACCTTTCCAGAAGCTTTTAAAATCATTGAGTTTTTAAATGTTTAACTCCCAAACAAGACAAGAGGATTCTTGTCTCGTGTAGGTAGGGCCAACATAAACTTGGGAGTTTTTATTTGCAGCTTGGATTGATGTGACTGAGGGTTTGATCACCCCATATTGTAACTTTTGAAGTAGTCAGGAAGGGCCTTTGTAGTCAAATATTCAATAGATTTTATCAAATTTCATAAGTGACTTCAGACATTTTAATAAATTTTTAAAATAGTGTTTTTAAATTTAGTTTAAATTGAGGAACTTGTTTACCTAATCATAAAAATTAAAATCAGTATTGGGAAAAAGTTTTAAGTTGGTGAGAAATGTAGTTGGCACTATATAAAAATGATTTTATATTCAGTAACTATGCTCTCATCATGGCCATACTAAAAATTACATTTTTAGCTTAAATTTATTTACCTATGGTATACTTTTAGCATCCACTGAAAGATACTTTTTTACCTTTTTCTATCTTTTTTTGAGTTCTTTCATTGAAATCTTTCCACAGTTACAATTAGATGTGTGTAAAAACAATTCTGACCTGCAGCAGTATGAACCTTTCCCTTTGAGAAGCAGAGTTTGGGGAGGAAATAATTACTATAGTCAATGGAAACCTGCTTTCCGTTCTCCAAAACTGCAACATTTAATGAAAATAGCCTCAGAAACACCCCTAAAAACTGTTTACTGGGAGCTGGCAAAACAGCAATGTGCTTCTCTTTGGAATTCCTAATAAAGCAGACAAATGAACAAGTTGAGGTGTTTATACTATGGAGAACAATTTCTGGCTAGTTCTTCGTCTGTCCCTTTTCCAGTTGGAAAAATGTGGTCTGGCCTTGGTAGAGAGGTTTGTTGGGGAATGCTGGATGTACAAGGATTTCTGCTCATCCAAGCAATTTATTTAAATTGGTCCAGAATCAAAGTTTCGCATCTGCAAAGGCCAAATTTACAGAATCTGTTCATTTGCAGTGTTTTCCCAGGTGAACACAAAGCCTTCAGCTGTTGTGTTTTCGCATCCAAGCTGGGCCTCTAATTGCACTGTGTGGAATTGCACGGCCAGAGCTGCCTCTGCAGCCTTTGCAGGAGCTGATCTGAGTCAGAAATTGTCCTGAGCTGGAAGAACCCACGGGATCACCCAGTGCAGCTCCTGCCCTGCCCAGACCCCCCAACAATCCCAGCCTGGGCATCCCTGGCAGCGCTGTCCAAACGCTCCTGGAGCTCTGGCAGCCTCGGGGCCGGGACCATTCCCTGGGGAGCCTGGGCAGTGCCCAGCACCCTCTGGGGGAAGAACCTTTCCCTGATCTCCAGCCTGAGCCTGCCCGGGCCCAGCTCCAGCCCTTCCCTTGGGTTTGGACCAGAGCTCACAGAAGTTGAAGCTGTCCCTTGTGAGGAAGCTGCAGGCTGTGGTCTCACCTCAGTCTCCTCTTTCCCAGTCTGACCAAGCCAGGTGTCCTCAGCTGCCCCTCATGGCTTCTCTTCCAGGCCCTTCACCATCTTTGTATCCCTAGAGCACCTCAAATGGCCAAACAGATTTCGAACACTAACTAGCAGTGCAAACTTAAAGACATCACAGAATCACAGGTTTGGGTCGGAAGGGACCTTAAAGGCCATCCAGTGCCACCCCTGCCATGGCAGGGACACCTTCCACTGTCCCAGGCTGCTCCAAGCCCCGTCCAGCCTGGCCTTGGACGCTTCCAGGGATCCAGGGGCAGCCACAGCTGCTCTGGGCACCCTGTGCCAGGGCCTGCCCACCCTCACCTGTGTATAAGAATATTCAGGGCCCGGCTCCCACAGCTCTGTGGGTTTCCAAGGGAATGGTTGAAGTCTTCTCTTGAAAAGCTGTGCTCGTACAAAATCTCTTTCAGCAATGTGACCACGAAGGTCTGACCGACATTAAGGAAGGAATTATGGATGCACAAAAGCGTAACCTGCGTCTTCATCACTGCATTGTTCTTCTCTCTGCAGCAGTGGAATGGAAGGGACACAGCCCTGATGGTCACTCGAGTGGTCAACCACAGGCGTTTCTCGGCCACGGTCAGCGTGGCCGACACGTCGCAGCGCAGCATCAGCAAGTACCGCTGTGTCATCCGCTCCGACGGCGGCTCCGGCGTCTCCAATTATGCGGAATTAATTGTGAAAGGTAGGTTCATTAAGGCAGCAAATCGATGCAAGAGGAGGGATTCCTCCCAGAGGACAGCTGTGTATAAAAACTGGCATTCTGTTGGACCTTCTTCTTTCATTGATATTAAAATAAGGAAAAAGGGTAAAAGTGACATGGATTTAAGGCGGTATCGTGAATATTTGAATTTAAACGTTGGGCACAGCCCTCTTGGTAAGCTTTAGTGGTAAAGTATGGTGGCTGTGGAGATTTCACTGTAGCCTGCTGAACAGTTTGGCTGTCAGTCAGCTCCACCTGCTTTCCTTTGCAGTATTTTATCAGGAAAGTAATCTCGTGATGGAGCATTGCACGGCAGGAGAGACAGTTCAGGGCTGCTGGCAGTAAATGCTGGGATTGATTCTGCTGACGTCCTGAAATCCAGAGCAGCAGCATCAGTAGTTCTTGAAGGGTGTTTGGATTTTAGCCACGTTAATTACCATGATTCAAAGGCTGAATTGAGACACACGTGCAAGGTGTGTCTGAATCTCACCTTGCCGAGGTATGTGGTGAAGTCTATTCACTCTGCTGCGTTTTTACGGATGTATTCTTTAGACTTACCTTGAGCTGCACCACAGGAGCGCTCCCTGACTCTTGTGTGGTGAGCAGCTGAGCAGCTCCTGAGATCCTCGGTGTTTGGGGTGAGAGGAATTTGAAGTCTGGGTCTGCTGACCGGGTATAATTTTATTGATCGGAGTGTTTCACTTCTTTTTTTTTTTTTGCAATGGAGGGCAGCCGTAGAAATGAGATCAAGTTGTCCACTGTGCTGCTTTCTGCCAAGAGATTCTGTCATTTGGTGGTCAGATGCCTTCATAATGCCTCGGAGCGTTGTGTGCTGCAGATGTTCAGATGACACAGATCACGAGGAGAACGCTCGTGTTGGATGCCAAGTGCTTTTAATTCCCACTCGGCGATCTTGTATCTTGTTCAAATCTGGAGGAATTAATTCATGATTAAAAGGGAATTGAGTTGCCAGGAGTGGCATACCTGGGATTGTATCCCAGATAACTGGAGAGAAGGCAGCCTTCCAGAGCATTCCAGGCTGAGTCAGGTGCCTGGCACTTTGTTGAAACAAGCAGGGAGAAAAAATAGAAGAATAAATTAAAACCACGAATGGTTGGATGTCCACCAAGAGGAAGTGTTGATGGATTCATGGCTGGATTGCTCAGGCACATGCACCCACCTGGAAGGAACTTTAGGGGAATAACGTTGTGGTGGGAAGGTCCAGTCCTGCTGCTCATCCCTGGTTGGGAAGGAGGTCAGGTTAAGTGGCTCATTTGAGGTTTCTTTGGTGCCACCCTGTGACACGCTGGGACTTCCAAGCAGCCTGACTAATTTTAGTGTGAATAATAGCAAATTTGTAATGCATGCGCACAGGCTTGAAATGAAATTAAATGGGAATTGTTTAATTCGGAGGAGATGTTTATTGAATTGTAATAATGTGCTTGAGCATACATTCAATTAGTCTGTAATTGAAGTTTTGCTGGATTGACAGTCCTGCTCCCAAACCTGCTAAATCCAAGCTAATTCTCCATTTCTCAGATCAGAAGAACATAAAACCACAGGGTGTTTCTGCAGCAAAGGTTAAGATTTTAAAGTGTGTCTTTGTACCTTTTTAATTGAAAGATCTGTTTACTTCCCTGTACATAAGAAATTTTACCGGAATATTTAGAACAGAAAGCAGTTTACATTTCTCCAACACAGAATGAAAAAAATTTGGTAGCTATCAAAATAGAGGGTTTTCTTGGAAATGGACATACTTTTGTACCCTCGATTGCACAGTAAATACCTGCTTCAGCAAATGGAATGATCAGTGGAATTAAACCCACAGCACCTTGCTTGTCTGTGGACATCTTTACTAAGAACAATGCATTATTGTAAAGCAGTTACTGGCAATCTCACAGACAAAGAACACGCCTGTGTAAGTTCCAAATTACTCCAGTGTGTTTAGTGGCAGGAGGTACATCTGTAATCCTGTGCAAACGCTGTTCTCCAGACAGCTGTGTGCTGTGTATGCTAATGTTTCTCTGTCTCCTGGCTTGTATAAATGACAATACACTTATTCTTCTCTTTGCACTCTCCAATCACAAAAGCCAGGCCAGAGAAACCTTTCATTTCCTTCCGTACCCCTTGCCAGCCTTTGCTGCTCCGGTGGAAATGGCTCTTCTCTATTTCTTATCTCTCACTGTTGCACATATAGTAATTTAATACAATTTTGTACAGGGCAGTTTAAAAAAAAAAAAAGAAAAAAACCCCTGAGATTCTCTGTCTTGCTACACTGCTCACACCTGAATGGAACATTTCTTGCCTGTAATTTTCTTTTGAGTAAAAGCTGCGTGGCAGTTGCTCATGTTCTGAGCAAAATGCAGGCCTTGCTTGTGTAAAGATTGTTTAAAATGCTGTGGAAATGGGCTCCAATCTTATCGTTTAAGGCCTGGATTAATGCTGGTGTCCTTCCAGGACACTTGTCACATTAGATAAGGCTGTGGATAACATTTCAAACTCCGTGGGGGTCTATGGAGGACTGTTTGCAGTTGTTATTTTTCCCCTGGTCCCTTTCAGATATTCTGGATGCCCGAATTAATTGCTCAGTATATGACGGGAATCCGTGCAGAGCTGATAAAGAGGGTGATATTACAGCATCTGTGAGACAGTTTTTCTGAGATTTTCACTCTCCAGGAGTCTCTCAAAATTATTTTGCCGCTACCTGTTGCTACCTTAAAATCCATTGAAGGCTCCTGGCATTTTCTCAGGGTCTGTTCTGCTACTTTAGGGGTAGGAGGAGCCTGTGGAGCCTCAGCACAGCCTCTCTACAGACCTCTAAGGGCATGTTCTAGCTTTCTTCAGTTTTGTCTTAGCTGATTTTCAAAGTGTTTGTTTGAAAAAAATAACCTGTGTCTTGTCTGAGTGGCTTTCTGTCATCCCTGTGGTATTTGGGACAGCTCGCTTTTATCAGTCGCGTGACAAGCTGATGCCTTGAGTGACAGCAGAGGGAGGGGCGGGGTCTCTGTCAGAGCTGTTTGCTCTTCTCTCTCCAGGTCTGTTCTCGTGGGATTCTTGTCACTGTAATTCCACCACCTGGTTTTTAACTCGCCAGGTACACCCTGAGAACCGCTCGGGTGAACTGAGTCTCGTCCTCAAAGCAGGCACTGGAATTTACCAAAAAAACCCCCAAAAACCCAGACTCCAAACCACAAAACAAAGGAAAACAACATAGACACAAACACTAAACAATAAACTGAACAAAAACCCCCTGTCAAGTTGTTGGAGTTGAGATACTCGAGTGTGAAAAACATGATAAATAATTAGCTATTTAAGTAAATCCTTATATGGATGCCTCTCCAGTATGAAATGCATTGTGCAAATTCTAAATTTAGAGTTCTAAGACAGGAAGGAAAAGCTCTACAGGTGGTTTGGCTGTCTCAGTGTTTATTACTGGAGCTGAGTCCAGAATAGTTTCAGTTAATTATTCAGCACCACGATGTCCTATTAAGAGAAAGAACTTTCTGGAGTTTAAAAGTAATACCAAATGAGAACAACCCTGTTCTGCAGCTGAGCCTGATCTTGTGCTGAAGCTGGTTCTAGAAACGTCACATCAGGCTCTTCACCGATTTCCTCGAATACAAGAAGTGCAGTGTGGGTATGGAAGTACAGGACACGTGTGTAGCACAGAGTCTGGAACGTGTTCCTGGCATGGAAAGATCATTTTCTTCCATGTCATTACACAGGATACGCACCAGCTCCAAAGTTTTTTACTTCCTGTAAAGCCATTACGAAGAGATGTGATGGATATGAAAAAGACTCTTTAAAGTTTTTGTGTATTGGCTTGTTTATTTATTTATTTTTTAAAATATATTTCCATGCCTGATGCACGGACGGTTCTAAACCCTGGGTTATTCTTGCCAAATGTGCTCGTTCAAACGGACACAACATCCTTGCCACCGTGGGGTGATAAAACCCCTGCTGGTGCTGCTCAAGGGCCCATGCTTCACCCAGGAGATGGGAGGTGTTGATCGGACAGGTAGATTCTGATTGGAACTGCCCTCTTTTGCCATCAGGGTGGCTGTAAGGCCCCATCCCTTCTGCCCCTTAGAAGCACTAGGGAGATAAACTCAGCCGTGGGGTTTGTGTGCTTTAGATTGTGCTGCTAAAAACCTGGTTTTTCCTGCATGCATTAATCATGAAAACTCCTATCTCGATTTACCAAGTTCATCCAGGTCGCAGAAGTTTCTGGGCACGTTTGAATTCACCTGCCCGAGTTCTGCACATGAATCAAGGTCCTCGAAGTTGTCACCTTGTGAGCAGGAGGCAGTCAGCCCCTGGCTGGTGCTCCAGCAGTGCCGGGACTCTGATAATGAGGGCTCCCTCGGGCTGCTGCTCTCTCTTTCTCTGTTTTTTCCTGGTTTACACGAATACAGTCTGTTCAGAAGGTCCAAGAGCTGTGCTGTGAGGAGCTGAGCCCAGCTTTGATCAAACACCAAATGATGTTGCTCCTTTGAGCAGAACAGCAGCTCGGAGCGCGGGGGGTTCATCCAGACTGTTCATGAGGCTTCTGCTGCCTCTGAAACATCTGAGTGAGGGAGAGTGGCTCTGTCATTAACAGAGGGTCTGGAAAAGCCACTTCTCCCTTGATTTCTTTGCAGTGCCAGTGACATAGGGAATGCAGCACTCCTTCCTCGGTGTTGGCTGGTAATTACCTGCGCTTGTCACTGCTCTGGTTCTCTGGTTTACTCCAGCTCAGCAGTTGCTTTAACTCACTTTTAATCATGGGGTGGGTGTGAGGTAAGAAAAGGGGAGGCAAAGAGATTACAAACACTCACCAGGAGCTGTAGATCCAATTTCTCCTCTTTCCATCCAGCTTAATGTCTGTGAATTGAATGAAGGAGCTGGAAGACAAAACCACTGTATTGTAGATTTTCAGAGTATGAAATGTGGGCTCTCTCAAAAGGAAATATTTCCCTCTCCTTATGTTTGACTTCCGAGACAAGAGCTGGGAAATGAAACCATTTCCCTGAGAAGTGATTAATGTGTAGTTTATCTAAAGTTTCCAGTTTTCAGCATTGCATCCCGTGCCACACACACTTGCAGTAATGGCCCAGAACATGCTTTCCTTGTTCCTCTTGTCTGTATTAATCAACGGGGTATAAATAGATATATTCAGGAGGAACACAAAGCTGCAAGGGGTACCAGACGCGTTCATAACTAATGGTGTGTTCTCAGTTCAGTCTGTATTTGTCCCAACTCTTTTGTTTCTCTCTTCAGCAGCCTCCTTTTGTTCCTGTGTAAGACGAGCAGGGAGCACTGGTTCAAACTCGACCTCGTTTCTAACCCGGGAAATGAGAACGGCTTTCCTATCACACCCCTGCATGTCTTGGCTAAACACACGATACACATGGAAACCTTTAAGTTTCATGTTAGATTTATTAAGAAAGTGTAAGGCAACTGCATGGAAATTAATTCAGGACTGTTGATGCTCAGAAAAGCACATAAACCACCCAGAGCACATCCCAGTGCCTTTGCTAACTGGAAGTTTTCCTGCAGTGGATGACCGCCAGATGTGTGCCATTATCCAACAGGCCTGGCAGCTTTTCATTCCTTATTCCTTTTTAATGTACAAATTTTCATGCAAGTTGATCGTTAATGATGCTCACGTGACATTACAATTCAAAATTACACTTTATTTTATTTTTTTTTTTTGCTTATGACTGAGCTTAAAGACTTAGCACAAAAGATGAGTCACATTCATTGTTAACTCTCTTCTGCTCATCTTTCCTGCTTAATTGTAGGGAAGTTATTAATGGGCTTCACCTGACAAACAGAATCTAAAGCTGTTCTTAATTTATCCACCCTGTGGTTTCAGTGCTGTTAAATGCTTTTCATTCAAGGAAAGTCCCTTGAGGTATCATCTGCCACCATTCATGGATGCTGGTGAAATTCTGGTGTGGTTCAGGCAGAGCTGGACACTTATGAGATGTAATTGTTGAGTACGAGCTGTTCTCTCAGCAGGTCAGGGGCGCCCCTTTCACATCAAAATATTTATTGTTTGCAGCAGGAAAAGTAACCCACACTGAAAAGGTTGTGTTGTACTTGATGTGAAATGCAAGCTAAGGTGCACCAGATTTCTTAGCAAGAAAGGATGGTTGTTAGTATGAGAATCTTTCATGGTAAACTGTAAAACAAAGGGTGCGTTTGTAATGCAGAGAGACTTTTAGATCCCATCTGTGTGGGACAAAGAATTCATTTCCAAAGAAAGGAGAGAACTGTAGATGCAACTGTTTCTGTAGATGCAAATGCCTAAAGCCAACGTGCTCTTTGGAACTTGTAAAAATTTTGCAGCACCAGACACTGAAGAGGTGCAGTTACTGAATCCCTTTCAAACATGAAGGAGTTCCTGCAGGTTTTCTGCAAAAGTCTTGCATTTGTTGTAGGACACCGAATTAAGAAGTTGAAAATCCCCTGTGGAAGGGAAAAATTCTGCCCTGAGCCAGGTGCTGATGAATTCCCCAGCCATCTTTGCCTTGATTTCAGTTTTCCACTTTGCTGGCAGCATCCTGTGAGTCTGCAGAGTGCATGGCTGGGTTTCTTCGGATGTGAGAAACACATGCCGAGAGTTTACATCTATTGCTTTTAAATGAACTGCAAAGCAAGACACAAACCAGTCAAAATCATTCTTTGCTTCCTTCCCTTGCCTTGATTTATTGAACTTGGCTTTCTCTTGCTTTGTACACCTTGAAGCACCTCGGATTGGGGTGAGGTTTAGCCCTTTCCTAAGCAATTCCTTCTCCTGGGCGCTTGGCCATCAGAGTATTCCAGCTCTGTCAGTCAAACACACTCTCCTCCCTCCTTTCAGCGCAGCCCTACAGACTCCTCAGGGTAAACTCCTCTGCTGGTTTAGAGGTTGGCATTTACATGCTGAACCTCTAATCCTAAAGCAAGGAAGGTTGGAAGTTCATGAGGAAAAAATGGTGGAGCTCTGCGAACACTTGGCTGCTGGAGCTCGGGGCTGGCGATAGCGGCATAAAGGCAGCTCCAGAATCTTCTTCTCTTCCAACCTGGGAGAGGGCGGAAGGGTTTGGAGGTCTGTGAGTGGCGCTGAATGGAGCCATTCTGAGAGCTCGTGTCAGGAATTCAGGTGAATGGGATTTTTAAAGTTTGCACAGCATTCAGCTCTGCCTGCTGGAGCTGAGCTGATTTGTTTTCCGAGCCGGTGTAACTGAACTCCGGGGAGCGGCTGATGTTGGTGATGTTTGCATTTGTCCTGTCTGAATGGAGAGATTAAAGAGCCTGTTTCGGTGTTAAGGAAAGAGTGGCCACTTTGAAGTTAGCTCACGGTTCAACACTGAGACAAGAAAACAGGCAAAATTGCAGTTTTGAGCGGAGATTTTGCAGCCCTCCTTCTCCATCTCTGCCCAACAGAAGAACGCTTCATTTTCCGAAGCAAATAATTTCCCAGCATCCATTCTATCTGCAAGTTGATGAAATACTTTTCTCATAGAATCAATCTCCCCCAAAAACTGTTGCACTGTTTTCAAGCTTTGCTCTGATTATTTTCTCCCGTGGCAAATACCTCCTCTGGTGCTGGGAGACTGGCTCAGGTCACATCTTCCCCATAACCCCTGTCCAGCTGTGACTTTTAAAGATGCTTTAGATCTGAGAGCAGGAACCTGCTGAGCAACAGGGTGATGGGTGCAGCAAGGCCTGAGGCTATTTTAATGATTGCTCTAGGAATTTGAGAAGGAAAATCCCAGGATGATGTTTCCTGACTCCCCAAAGTCCATGCTGCCTGCTGAACAGCCACACTGTTGCACCTTCAGGGTGAACAGGAACGGTTTTAAAACCATTTTTAAAAGAGGAGAGTTTTAAAAAGGAGAGATTTAGATTAGATGGAAGGATGAAATTTACTCAGAGTGTGAGGAGGCCCTGGCACAGGGTGCCCAGAGCAGCTGTGGCTGCCCCTGGATCCCTGGCAGTGTCCAAGGCCAGGTTGGACAGGGCTTGGAGCAGCCTGGGACAGTGGAAGCTGTCCCTGCCATGGCAGGGGTGGCACTGGATGGGCTTTAAGGTCCCTTCCAACCCAAACCATTCTGTGACTGTGCTCTGCTCTGGTGCCGAGATACACAAACCCCTGTCTAAAGAATTTATTCCACTCCTCTTTCTCCTTTATTTTCTACCCAGGTTTCTCTCCAGTGCATCTCTTGCCTCTCTCTCTCTTTCTCAGCAGGAAACTTTCCATCAGTGCTTGTTTGCATGTGAGGAAGATGCAAATAGCTGCAAGACTTGGGCTCTCTCTGTTTGGATCCCATAAATCAGGCTTTGCATATGCGTTCCTGTCCTATTTATTACCCTGCAGCTACTCCTGACTTACATGACAGACTACAACTTACAAACTGTTTGTTCCCTCAGCAGGGTACAGACACAAATTAAAATGGAAGAGGTTTGGATTCCTGGCTTCTGTAATTTTCTCTTTCCTTTCCTTCATATTACAGCAAATCCTTCTTTTGTTGCCGCTGCTTCTCCTGACTTTTTGACCCACCCTTGTGAGCACTGCTGACCATATCGTGCTGCCTTTTGATCAGCAATGCGTTATTATCGAGTTTTCTGACCCCGATTGCTCATCAATTAGTGATTTATCAGTATTTCCCATGATGTTGAAGTTGAAACTCTAAATATAAAATTATTTTCTACCATCTCTCTCTCTCTAAACCTTACCTGTGCTCTGCCTGAGGAGCCTTGTGGATGATTTGCTTTTTACTTGTGTCAAGAACATGGCACCTCAAGGATGACCGAGGATTTTCGTACATTGATATTTTTTGCCTTTTGGTGAGGCCATTCAGAGTATGCAGCAATTGCTCAGCTCACGGAAGGTTTTATGGTCACTGTAGTCACGAACCTAAACGCTCTTGAGAACTGAAATCTTGTCATAAATAAGCATTTTATATAAAATTATACATATAACCACGAGGATTCCTTAAGGGTAGTCCTGTTTCATTAATTTATCTTACAGGATTTAAAATGAGCAATTAAGAAAAAATGCTTTTTTTTGTCTCCAAGATACCTTTCCACCACATGCATGGTCCTCCCAGAGCTTGGCCAATGGGATATCGTTCAGCCTTAGCTGACACTGCATTTAGTCAAGGAGACTAAGGAAAATCATTCTGTTATAGAATTATCCTCAGATTCCCCATAATGTCTTTATACCTCATCCTCATGGAACCACGGAACTGTTACAGTCTTAGAGTGGGATTATTGGTATTTCCTGAGCAAAAGGGGGATTTTAATAGCCTTCATTAAAGCTGTGATAGTTTCAATAGGGACTAGGCTATTCTCTCTTCCAAGATTTACTTTCAGCAGGGAGAACGAGAATTTTCTCTCTGGCTCAGCCCCAGGTGTAGCAGTACCACGCTCATAAGGAAGTTTTATTGTTTTTCATACATCTCACCTCACTTACAGCTGTCATGACAGGAAGAAAAAAATGCTTAATCTAATTTGACCTTCTGCAACATGCAGGCCACAGCGTTTACAAGGCGTTCTTGCGTCATGAGCCGTGCTGTGCAAATAAAGCGGAAGAGTCTTCGAAAAGGATTGTGATTGAAAGGTTTTAAATTCTAGAAAATCTCACCGGCCTTAGATAAGCTCTTTCAATACTTAATTAGCTTCCCTGCGTAGTGTCTGTCTGTGTTGAGCCAGGTGTTTCCAGATTTTTGCATCTCACGGGCCTGAAGCCTTTCTTCTAAACCTAATCAGTCTTGAGGTAATGGATGTGAACTCGTATTGAGCACGATCTGGGCTTTGTTTGGTTAATTTATGTGTTGTAAACGTCTTTGCAAGGTCCCTTGCTCTGCTGAAGAACTGCTCTCAGTTCTGGGGAAAATACATCAAACTGGACTTTCAGGTACATTTGTGGAACATTTTCTTTTGCTTCCACCGTGGTTTGTTCTCTTTCTTGCTATGGAATGGGGGAACTTTCAAGCGCATGGAACTTTATTAATATTTTTTTCCCCCAATTCTAACATAAACCTCTTCAGCAGAGATGAGGAAATGCACTACAAACATGGTTAAGGGAAAACGCTCGTTCCACGAGGAATATTTCATGTGACAGGAGATCATTGCCTGTGTGCTGACTTCTTCATCAAACCCTACCAAATAACTCGTCTATTAATGAGAAAGTGGAGATCTCAAAAATGACTAATGGAGACTTGATGGAAATCGCTGGTTTTCAGTTAAGGTTTGGTAAAATGTGACATTAGTTTTTTGTTCAGTGCTTTGGTGCCAGTCCCCAGTAGAAATGCCTTGAGCCCACCCCAGAAGGGATTTCTGTGTCGCAGGAACGCTTTCACAGCTGGGACACGCAGGATTTTTTGTGTGCTCCTGCACCAAATTGCTGACCTGACTGCACACCATGAAGGCTGAGCTTGTTCCACAGCATCAAAATGCGTTCCCTGGCATGTCAGATTTTGGATAATTTGAGGGAATACGGGGATTCCTGCTCACCTGCTGTCCCAGCCTTTGGATGCGTACAGGATTCTTGGGAATCCTGTGCTGTTTTATCAACACTGAACTGCCCAGCAAAAATATGAGCAAAAGGATGAATGAAGATGAGTGTGATCATCTTGCTCTGGTAGCTGGGAGCTCCACTCCTGCCACCTCCATCCTCAGCTCCACAGTAAGCCCTGTGGAGTCCAGGAATTCATCCAGGCGATAAATTGCCCCGATTTGTAGTTGGATTGTCGCAAAAGTTTTTTTTCCAGAATTCCTTCTGTTACTCTCTGTGCTTATGCCCTTTAATTCTGACAGGAATAAAACACAGAAAGTATTTTGAGAACCAGACTCACCAGCAATGAGGTGAGCTGGCAGTTTGGCCATTATTCTTCTTCTTTTGGAATAAACGGGTCTCAGATTTTGTTTGGTGCTGTCTCTCCCGCCCTTTTCCATTTTTTTTTTTTTTTTTAATTCTATTTTTTTGCAGGAGTATTGAGTGGTAGTTTCAATCCTCCCCAATTTCTCTCAGGCTCTGGAATGCTTTTTGTGAAATACCAACACCTATCACCCATCACTGCCGCTCTCAGGGCGAACAGCACACTGTGCAGCATATTGGAATTTCTGGCATTTATTGCTGCCTCAAAATGCACTTTGCGCAGAAAGAAAGAATTGATCTCTCGGTGTAATACGGTGGAGTCTCTCAGAGGGAACAGCCTAAATCAAGAACTATGTTTCAAGGCTGAGTTTTAAACTGGAAACAAACAGAAATACAGCCCAGGAGAGGGAAAGCTGGAAGGAGTGTTGTGGTCTGCAGGGTATTGTGAAACTCTCTGTGTCATAAAAACCTGAAATAAAAAGGGAACTGCTGAGTGGTAAAGGAAGATTCACCTGGTTTTTTCATGTGACTGAGTGGTTAGCAGGCACTCTCGCTGTATCTGCCTGTTCTATGTGTGACATTACATTGCCAGGGCTGCTGGTACCTCTATTGTTGACTTTTTATGGGAGGAGTGAGGGATTTTTGAAACAAATCCTAAAGTTTGCTTCAGCCCTGGGGTTTTTTTTCATTTGGGCAGGGAGAGGGAGGGCTCCCAGCCAGAGTGATCCCTTCTGGTCCATGTCTCGGGTGTTGGGGTTTGGTTTGGTTGGGTTGAGGTTTTTTTTACATCCAGAATTTACTGATGCTTAGCCAAGGCTCTGTTTTCATAATTTAAATTTTCTTTTTGCTGCTTAGATCTCAACAGGTTGCCAGCCTTATCTGCGGGTTTTGTCTTTTTCTCTTTCAAGTTTGCCTTGATCATTTCAGGGAAGTGAACCTGCAGCCTGACCTTAAATGTGAGGGGTTTTTCTGGGGCTCGCAGGGCCTGAGACGGAACGTCGCTGGCTGTTCCAGAGAGGAGATGATCCAAGGGAGGGAAACCGGAGGGCAAGAGCTGAACAGATGTGTTTGCTGGGAAAATACAACTCCGTGCTCGCCATCCCAGCTGCTGCAGGAACAGACATTTGTAAACCACGGAGCGGCTGTGACCTCTGAGCTCACGCAAAACACTCCAGAATATTTTTACACGATGTGCTCACAGGATTTGCTGAACTCCCTAAAGTCTGAGCAACCTCAGAGCCGTCTTTACTCGGGGGCAGCTGAACTTACTTTAGGAACGTGAATTTTACTGCTGGGATTTTTGGGGCGGGGTTTGCTGGAGAGGCTCAGCAGAGAGTTGCAGCTCTGCTTCAAAAGCAGCAATGACTGGCACAGATGGAACAGATTTATCTCAGGTGTCAGCAGGAAAAAAATAATTGATATAAATGTAGGTATATCAGCAATGGGCTCGCTCCATACCTGAGCACGGCCTCCACAGCGATGCTGGCAGGAGCTACAGGAAAACGAACTTTCTAACACAAGGCATGGCCTGAATATCTCATGTGAGAGCATGAGGAGAGAGCATGAGCAAACAGCCTCCTGAAGTTCACACTGTGCTCTTGGTGCCCAATGGAAGTTATTTCAAGTGGCTCGTGCACAGTAAATTAGCAGCCTCCGGTATTTACTGCGCTCGGTGGCACATCCTGTACTACCTGCTTGAAAAGCTGTAAAAAAGCAGGGATTCTGTCTCGGGGAAAACCATTGCAGGTATTTGTGTCAGCTCTGAGATTTTCCTGAGCACCTGTTCCTTGCCTTTCTCATTAGCTGCTCTCCAGGGCAGCGATTGAAGTGACAGCTCCCACGTTACCCGCTCACAGACACCTCTGCCCACGTCAAAATGTTTTGCTGCAGGTGAGGTGATAATTTTCCTCGCATCAATCAAACTCGTGTCAGCGAGACGAGGCAAATGGCCCTCTGGTTCCTGCAGCATGTATTTATCCTGTTTGCAATCTGAACAGGAGGAAATACAGTAGGTAATTCTGGTAGAAGGGAATGGAGGAAATGGCTGAAAATTGGCCAGTGAGACCCTTGCATTGGTGGGGTTATCCCACAGTAGTAGAGGTTTATTTACAGTTACAGCAGTGTGGGGACTGGACTATTGATATCTGTGGCTTTATGCGTGGTTTTTGTAGAAAGCAAAAGGCGAAAGGCAGTTTATTCAAAATGAAATGTTAATATTGTATGTCAAACATACATTTTTAAAATTTGTGTCTCCATTAGGTTACAGTCTCTAAGATGTTCTTTCTGTTACCATTTTTTGTGTCTATTGGCCAAACTGATGTTCCAGGCAGTCGAATCACAAACCGAGAGCAAAAAGCAGCTCAGCTTGTTTTTGGATGTGTGAGATACTGTGTTTATATCCTTGGGGAGAAATGAGCCAAGTTTTATGATCAAACTGTGATTCAGAAGCGCTTTGTGACAAAATGTGTTTAAGCAGCACAAACCAAAACAAGTCCCAGCACTACACGAGAACAAAGCCCCAAAGCATCGGTGTGGCACAACTCTGATCCCATCTCTGTGTCCCGTTGAATCCTGCAGACACCGCCAGGTTTTGCATATCCTGGAAGTTCATTTTAGGGGGAAAAACCCACCAGACCTGGGCTGTGTGTGTGGGGATTGGCCCTTGGGAAAGGAACAGAACCCTGAGCTCCTCGCGTGTTTTCTCTCAGGTTTTCTGTGGTTCATTTGCACTGAGGGTTGTTTTGGGATGAGGCTTTGATCAGTGTCAGAGGATTTGGTCGGATTTCTCAAATTTAGTTGTCAGTGGTCAATTTATTCATCAGCAGGACTAGTGGCCAATCTTTTTCCTGTCTCTGCTCTTAAATCCACCCTTCCTTGCACTCTTTTGCCCATCCACCAAACCAGAGCTTCCCACCCTACTGAACTTCCTGCCACATCTCTCCTTCGCCCCCCAGTTCCTCCTGCTTCACTCTCCTCTGAGGCTGTTCCTCCATCCTGAGCAGGAAATAGGTTTGTAATTCAGGGATGAAAGGATGAGACTTGGAGCTGAGGACCCTTGATGTCCTTAGGGAGGAATTGCTCTCTCAGGAGCTTTGTGCATCACATGAGCATGAGGGAAGAATAAGTTCCTCAAAATAAGCCCTTATATTCCCACTGGAATTCCAGAGTTTCTGTGGAGTGGGCGACCCAAAAGGAAACATTTTCTAGCTGAATATTGCTGCTTTTTGGAGTCCCTGTATCATCAAGCCACGGGCTAAAGCTGCTGGGCTGAAAAGGTTTGAATTCTCCCGTTTTTCCCAGGGAAGGATGGGCAGCCCATTAGCACAGGGCCTGGGCTATCTGGAGGTCACATCGGTTAGAACCAATTAGTGTTTTACTGCTCAGTTGATAAATGCGATTTCTCATGCAATTAGTCAACAAAAGCCTTTCATGTTCTTTAAAGACCACCTCGGGGAGTGCTGATTTTAGACAGGTTAAAGCCAGTTCATTTTTAATATGATCGTTTGGAACGTTGCAACAAAGTTTATTTTAGTGCAAATCACTTTGCTGTTCAGTGGTTGAAAAGAAACTTCTTGAAAACAGCTTTTTCTTTGTGGATTTCTGGTGGAAAAGAACCCACAGTAAACACCACCGCCATCTGTTTCAAAGAAATGTTGGGCTATGAATGTCCTTGAAAAAGCTGAAAAGCTTTTTAGTAGCTAAAAATGCGTAATTTTAGAATTTTTGTTTGATTTTTCATTGATTTGATTGCTTTGAACCAGATGGGTTGTTTTGTTTTTTTTTTCATGAAAAAGCCTTCACCAAATCCATGTGTATGGCTTTTTGAGAAAATACATGGCTGGCAAGTTTGGAGCTCCTGACGAAGGGATCAGAAGCTGCCGTGTCTCACACGTTTCTGAACACTTCAGCTTGGGAAGAGCTGCAATCCTGCTGCACCACCTATGATGAATGAGCTCATTTTCCAGATTTTCTGTGCATCATGCACATTTTTGCATCTGTCCACTCCCTTCCCTGTGTATTCACTAGGAAAGTAAAGGAACTTTGATTCCAAAAAATCTTTTTTTCCCCCAGGGAATGGTCCCGACCCCGAGGCTGCCCGAGCTCCAGGAGCGTTTGGACAGCGCTGCCAGGGATGCCCAGGGTGGGATTGCTGGGGTGTCTGTGCTGGCCTGGATGATCCCTGCGGGTCCCTTCCAGCTCAGGATATTCCATGATTCCATAACTTTTCCCTCTGAGGGAGTGTTCCTCACCAAGGTTTGCCACATGAATGGAGGAAAAGCTGTGTACAGACCAGAACGAGCAAAACTCGTGCATGGGTTGGAAACTGCAGATAGAATCGTGAACGCTTTTATGTATCTGGAAACATTGTGTTCCTCTAAAAGCTTGCTAATTTTATTTTAAAAAGGGAACATAAATATCTGACTCATTCTCCCATACGTCTGCTGCTCCTCTATAGAACTAACAATACTTACATGCCGCTTGTCTTGTAATAACTAAACAAGGATTTCTGAATAAGAGCCATTAAACAAATTAGTACAGATCATAAACATCTATTGTGTTAGCCCTGATAAACTGTGCTGTAATTGCCCTCTCTGATTCAAGCCTTTCTTTTATTGATAGCTGTCTTCTGAGGAGCCTGCGCTCGCAGATCTGCCTGACCTCTCTAATCTTCTCTCCCAGACTGCCGTGTCACACTCCTGTGGGGAAGGATTTCAGTTCTTATTCCGTGTGGTGGATTAAATAAGCATCACTGGCTTTCTGAGTGCTTTCCAGGAATTTCATCTGAGTGAACCCTAAGTGTTCTGTCTGTCTCTCAAGAGCTGCAGCTCCTGTCAGGTGCTGGAGCTGCTGGGTTTGGACTGGAATTCTCCCAGCTGGAGCCTGCCAGTAGCAGGGTTCATTGCTCCATTTCTATCCATGGGGCACCTCCTGGTGCTGTTCCTCTGAGCAGCACCCGTGGGCCCTCCCAGAGCCTTGGAGCAGGTGTGCTCTGCACTGTTCCCTCTAGAGTTCGTCTGATTTGGCTCCCTGATCCCACTCTTTTATTTGTTTCTTGTCACCAGTTGTCTCCCAAAGTCTGCTCCCGTTTTTCTTGAACCTCTTCCCCCTTGTCAACGTGGAGAACTCACTTGTGGGTGGTCCTGAGTTCCCAGTGGTTTTCCTGGGAATTTAACATTAATTCATACTTGGAGTCTGATGAAGTAAATATTTACAGAAAACCACCTTTTCTTTTCTTTTTAAGGGCTATACGTGCCATTATTTAACCTCTGTGAAATAATGACATTTTGGGTACTGTCTTGCTATTACATAATTTCACCTCAGCATTGTTTTCTGTGTTCATAACTGGATAAGGAATGGTTTTCCTGTCTTATCCCAGTCTCAGGACAATTAGAGCATCTCTGCTGCCTCTGAACCACACATGGTTACGTTCACAAGCCATCACTGCTGCTCTCTGGTCTATCCAGTTCACAGGCAAACAAAACATGCCATCTTGCAGGATTGAATTACAGAATGGAAACGAAAGAAAAAAAGATTAGTAAAAAAAGTAATGCCTAAAGAGTAGCCTTATTCTTCAGGGAGAAAATAAAATACCTGCTGACAGCTCTTACCTTAATGATGTTCTTGCTTCTGTCAAAACATCAGACGCCCCATCATTTCCACTGGCATTTGCAAGACTCTTTTAAGAGATGCAGAAGAAAGCAGAGTGTTTTGATGGGTGCTTTTTTCTTTCAGTTGGAATCCCTTTCCATAGCTACTATGTTTTTCTTGAAAAGAATATTTCTTTTTTTTTTTTTTTTCTTTTATTTCTGTCTGTCCCCTCTCAGGTTGATTTGAGAAGGATTTGGGAGCAAGAAGGAAGGAAAGGGTAGATAAGATATAAAATATAGCCAGGGCACAAGCTTGTCTCCTGTAATTAACACTGTAATTAATAGTGGGAATTGCTGCTGCACAATATCATTGCAATGGTTGCAAAAAGAGATATTTGTGACGTGGATAAGCTGGCAATGGGATGCTCTGCTAAAAACAACCACTCTGCTGTGTTTGTATTGACAAGAGACTGAAATTCCTCCCGTGCAGAGGTGGAACATCTTCAGAGAAGACTTTGGGGAAGAAACTTCAGCAAAGTTTCTCTCTTCTTCTGTAGAAGAATCACCTCAATAGGAGCTGTGCTCGTATCTGGCTTTGAGAGTGCCAGCAGCTGCTCTGTGCTGGGGCAGGACACACTGGATCCTGATCCCTGAGAGCTGGGAATTTATCCCGAGTGCCTGGTGCTGCTGGAAAGGATGGCAGACTCACAAACAGAGCGTATGAAGCGGTAACAAGTTTTACCTCTTGTTTTCTTCAGCAAACGCTCTGGGACACTGATTTTTCTTTTCTGCCCACCTGCACCCGCCAGACAGAGAGAGGATGAAACCACGGAAAAGCCAGCACCAGGGAGCTTGGGCAGTGAAGATGAGGCAGTGATTCCCTGTGCAATCCCCCTTTATCCTCACACTGCCAGTCCCTGGGGTGTGACTGGTGGCCAGGGAGGCGTGGGAAGGGTGAGAAAGAATCCTTTGCAGATGGGGGCATCATTTTGTCTTTTGCAAAGCGTGTTCAGCGCTGAGCTGCTGCTCCCAGAGTGGAATCAGTTTGTTCTTTACCTCGCGTGTTCTGCTGTTGATCTCACCTCGTCCCTCACCGTTCTCACGGCAGAGTTCAGGAATCAGGAACATTTAAAATCGATGTGCCATCGAGAGCAGCTCTATTCCAGCTGACACAGAGAGGGTTCTAACTCTGATTTTGATTCACGCCGTGCCTTGTGCTGCTTCCCACAGGTAGTATTGCTTTTTTAATTATCTGTCTCTCAGGACCTTGCTGAATCTATCCCGGAAAACTTCGAACTCTGCTACCCCTGGAAATGAAGATGCTCTCAGTGTTCATGTTTCATGGCAAGACAAGATCTTAATGTAAAAATGATCTGCTTCCCTTTTCTTGGGCAAGTTTTCTGTTCCGGAGGGTTCATGCAGGGATGAGGTGAACAAACAGCTCATTTCAAGGCATGTGGCTCTTGATTCACTCTGAGTTTTCTCTCAAATTACAGCTTTATGAAAAGTGGTTTTCTCCTTTAATTGTTTTTCACTTCCTTTCTCTGTCTTCTTCCTTGACCAGAGAGTAAAATTCAAATATAGGCAGCTCTACGTTCATTCTAGGGGGGCTTTTAAAGGAAATAACAGATCATGGGAAATTATATTCTTCCTCATCTCCACTCTTCAGAGCAGATTTAGATTGCCTCATTACGAGTCCTATTTTCTTTACTCTGAGAAATTTACCTTTGAAGCTTTGTTTTCCCTTTTGTACCTCTACAGAGTGGAAGTTGCCTTTCTACTTTCTGGCTCTTCTTTTGGTGTTTTTTAACAAGAAACGTTAATAGGGCTGATAGTTTCGAATGCACACTTAGGAAATGCATTTGGGAGCTCCTCTAAATGTAGGAGATTGTCTAAAACAAGCTTTTCTAACATTTTTTCCTCCTCGTTGCTAAATGAGTAATTTTTCAACAGCTGCCCCTTAGCTGCAAATTCTGCTGGATTTTGCAACCCGCCTTAAAGGCTGAGGACCTGGATCCTTCAGGCCAGAACCTGTGAAAATATTGATGAAAAATATGTCTTTATGTAGAGACAGGTTCTGCCCCAACAGAACTGTTGGATACTGGAGGGGAGCTGTTGCTGCTGCGCCAAATCCTGATAATGCTGCCCCTGCTCCCCACAGGTTCCTCTGTTGGAATCTGTTTATCTGATTAAAGGAAATAAAACAAGCAGGTCCTTACGCCCCCACATTGTACATGAGGGACACAAAGCTCTGTCAAACAACCAGAAAAGATAACCTGATAAACCAGCTGGCCTGGAAACTGCATATTGCAGGCATAAATCCTGGAGTGCTCCTGTCAGGCCCTAATGCCACATGTGGAATCACAGAACGCTGTGGGTTGAAAGGGGCCTCAAAGGTCATCTTGTTTCAATCCCCTGCCATGGAAAAACAGGAGGAAGCCGTGTCCTTGTGATGGCCCGTTTGGTTCTTTGTGCACTTCTGGTTCCTACCAGCCCTTCCTTGGCTGGTGTTTGGAAGTGAACACATTTAGCAAAATTTATGATGGGTAAATGGCTGGGTTTGGGATCGGCAAAGCCCGAGCTCTGAGCATTTATCCCCAGCTGTGAAGTGATTGGGCTGGGGGCAGCACAGAATCCCCTGGGAAGAGGGGGCAGGACAGTTCCTATGGCCCCAGGAATGAATCCCTGTTGGTTCTGAGAACCTTGCAGGAAAAAGAGAGTGGGACCATGTGTTTAACAGAGGCAGCATGAGCCATTTCGCAGGGCTGGATCCATTTGGCTGTAAATTGGACACACTGACATGGATTAACGAGAAACTGTAAAGAGCAGGTAAGGAGGAGCGGCAGAATACAGATCCTCCCTGTTGTGCTTTTTAGGCTGAAGCCCAGCACAGAATTCACCACCGGAATCAAGCTTTTGTTATCATCCAGTCCTGGTGGTGGGAAGAGAAGGGATTGTGAGTGTGTTCCACATTCAGTCTGCAAATCTTACCTGTTCCGTGGGTGATTTGTCATTTGAACAATCAGAAGTGATCCATGATCCCATTTTCCTCTGCTATTCCCAACAAATGAAACAAGAGCAGTGTATCCTGTAAATCCTGTAATGCAGATAATCTCAGGACAGAGGTAATGAGAAGATGTTTCTCCCAATATCAACCACACTGCGGTTCTTTAGTTCTTTTGATGTGTCAAATTATAGCTTTCCCTGTGCTGAACGTGCCTGAATTCAGCAGTTGCACATCGTTCATGGAGGTTCTCCATCTTCTGCAGGGAGGAATTGTGGTGTTTGCCATGAAATTGGCTCTGTAAGGGAGAGCTGTGGTATCTGAGTGCTGGCTTGAGCCATTGCGTTTGCCTTCTGTGTGGTTAATGCTGCTGCATAAGTTGTGGTGACATCCTGAGGGATGTTTTTTTAACAAGGAACACAAGAATCCCCCAGCTCCAAACTGACTTCTCACCGCATGCAGGTACTGAGCATTTTTGTGTCCTTACATACAAGAATGCAAAGCCTTTAGATTTATTTCCCAGCTAATTGTCAGATGCATATGCTGCTGTCATCCACATAAATTTTAAAAAATCTTGTCTGCAAACACAATCGAGTTTAACATTCAGGCACTTCAACCGAGCCATGAAGAAATATGTCCCAATGTGACATCAGCTTAAGCAAAATAATTAATTCTCTCTTAATTCTGACGAAATTGAACACAAGACAGGCTGCTCAGAGAGGAGCTGGTGCTGCTGCCCTGCCTTAGCTCACCTGTAGGAGTTTGTTGTCCTGAGAAGGTATGAGGTGTGTCTGGATTTTCATCCCTGGGTCCTTTGATGTCTGAATACAAGGACTCCCTTCAAAAATGTTGATTCCCAGGCTTAGAATCCAAACCCGTGCTGTGATTTTTGAGGGAAGGAACTGGGTGCAGTTCAGTGGCAAATTAATCTAGCTGAGTAATTAATCGTATCAGATGAAATTTCTAAAATCTCCACTTCCATGTGCCTGTGCCCCTTTCATGTGCTTACCTTGGGTCTCTCTTGGGATGCTGCTGATTGAAGAGGCAGATCCTGCCCGTGCTAAACACGTGAGGGAGATTGAACTCAACGAATCAAAGAAATGAAGGGGTTTTGTAACGCCCAACTCAAGTAAAAGCCACTTAAAAGATTCTTGAAAAGGGCCACGTGGGTCAAGTTTGTTAATTGTGGATATCAACTTGTGGATTCTGTTCTGGCCACAAAACACAGCTTGGGATGCCTGTGGGATTGTGCCACAGGAGCACCGTGTGTGCTGCTTTCTTCAGGATCGGTTTCCTTGCCTGCTGTCTTCACTCAGTTAAAGCTCAGCAAAAGCCTGTGTGTCCCTTGTGTTAGTAAGACAAACTGCACCGCAGCCTGCTTTTAATTCTTCAGAACATTTTGCTTCCTTGTGTTGAATATTGCAAAGAATTTTTTTTTGTTTGGTGTGTTTTTGTTGTTTTAATTTTGTTTTTGTTTTTTTTTTTTTTATATATCTTAATGTATTTTTTCAGACAGCTGAGGACCTGCTCTTAATTTTTGCAGGTTCCTTTTGGCAGGTGTTACAGGTAGATCTTTAAAAGTCCAGATCTTTAAAAATCAAACTGTTGTTTATGCCTGCAGTGAAAACAGGTTTAAACACACGAGTGTAAATTACAGCAGCACCCCAAATGAACACATACACAAAGCCACTATGAAAATATTGGTTTTCTGGTGGAGGAAATCTTCAGTGCACTGCAAGCACAAAATTGACAGCCTGTTTGTGGAGCTGCCACCAACTGGCTGTGCTTGCTTTGAGCCCTCTCTGGCTTCACAAGCCCGGTGTTTTCCGCAGTCCTGAGCTGCTCCAGGCTGCTGGTGTGTCCATTTCCCTGAACTTTGGTGCTGTGTGTGTCATTCCGAGCTGGCTGTGCTCTGCAGAGCCCTGCAACCAGCTCCAGGAATTCTGTTGTCAGTGGTAAGAACTGAACGAGCAACTTGGCAGGGAACACCGAGCTTTGACAAGGTGCTCCTTGGAAATCCAGCAGCTCTCCTGGACCACTCTTCTGTCCAGGAGCCATGGGATTCTCCCAAACAGAACCTTGAACAGATCAAAATCTTCTCCGCAGCCTCCCGGGGTTATGATCCTGCTCAATTCCTTGCTCCTGGCTCTCAGGACCATGAACTGCTGCTCCTGCAGCTCTTACAGATGCGTTGTGCTGGATTTTCCAGCAAAAGGAATTCTTCTCTCTGCAGCAGAGGTGGCAGGAGACCTGCTGACCTTCCCGTTGTCCTTGGTCACCCTCTGGAATTTTACCTGTCATTGCAATGAACAAGATGGAAGAGGTAGCATTGCCCTCTTTCTTCCCTGTTTCTTGCCTGCTGTGGTTATGTCTCATGAAGAAGAACCTTAAACTCATGGTTAAATTTAGTAATTGTCTGTAAAAGTCATTTTGGGACTGAAACCTTTTGCTGTGGGACAGAGCTCACTCGCAGCCTCTCTTGTGTTGGTGTTTCCACTGTAAAGTTCTACCACAAGCACCCCTGGTTTGGGGGGTGGGATGAAACGTTGGCAAGGTGATTTCCACAACCCCACCAGCTTATCTGAGTGTAAGAACTGGAATCCAGAGCTGGTGCCACAGGCAGTCAGGAGCTGTAAGTTAAAATTGCAGGGGATGGTGTAATGGACTGGCAGTAACGCAGCACTTGGAATTCATTTGGCATTTACATGCACAGTAAATTCCAAATGAGCTCCTTAGAACCCTATAAAAAGAAAAAAAAGGGTGTATGTATGCGAAGCTCTCATTTCTCCCTGTAACATATATCCTCTCCCTTCTAGGTTATAACTTGGCTTTGTATCACTGGCAAGTTCTTTTAATTTCTACAAAGAGGTGATTTACATTCTCAGATAAAGTACAGGCATTTCCAATAACATCAGGATAAGCGGACCACTGTTTCCTTTGCAGCTGAAGCCTGGAGATTCTGTGTGAATTCCTCTCAGTTTTACAGCCCATGTTTCAGGGCAGCTTGCTTTTATGCAGTGAACATTGGTAGACCTCAAGGAAATATAGCCCCGGATTTTATTACCAATGAAGGGAATGCCTGCCAGTGGCGTGGCAGATCGGGCTCAAACTGGCAGCTGGTGACAGATGTGGATGTAATGGCCCTAAATCACTGTGTGGACTCACTGTATTCCATATTTTACTCAACTTCCAATAAGAGTTGCGCAAATAAATTAAAGTGCAGCTGTCAAGATCAGCAGCCGAGTTGAAGGCGTACATATAATATAAAGTATTCAAGAGTTGGTGCTTTCTCCTGGAAAAGTGTTGAAATGTATTTTGTTAGATGAAAGCAGCAGATTTGTTCGCCCTGTTTGTTTTTCTTGTCTCGTATTTAATGATCAAGAACACTCGTAATCAACTTTCAGACCTCAGAGGGGCTGGTTCTGTGTCTGTTCCTTTACTCCCAGTGTCCCCTTTTCTGGTAATTCCATCACTTTAACTCTGCTGGAAATGCAATCCTGTAAGGCTCTGCTTAGGGAGTAGAATACCTGTGCATGAACCAACCACAGCTGCTTGGAAAGTCCAGATGAGTTTAGCTCAGTTCTTTCCTTTCTATGAAATTATTGCACACTTTAAAATCAGGGGTGTGTGTAACCCTACCGCAAACCGTCAGCAGACAGCTCTACTAAAACCCCGTTATTCTGCCGGTGTGCCCCAGAGCGGCCAGCCCTGGGTACCATCAGCGTGTGCCTGTCTGTCTGACAGCTCCACAGCAATTCCATTTGACCCCAGGCACGTTTTATCCAGTTGGAGCTGCCTGTTTTCACTGTGAGCTGCTGGCTCTGCTCTTCCCTGATCTGTGAGGGATTTGAGCCAGACTTGGAGGCAAGGCTTCGCTCTCGTGCCTTGCAACTCCTGTGCTGGCTGAGCAGTTCCCTTCCTTCCTTCCTTCCTTCCTTCCTTCCTTCCTTCCTTCCTTCCTTCCTTCCTTCCTTCCTTCC
>VZRN01000696.1:1140683-1153210 GCA_013397935.1 Dasyornis broadbenti
CCTTCCTCCCTCCCTTCCTTCCTCCCTTCCTTCCTCCCTTCCTCCCTTCCTCCCTTCCTCCCTCCCGTCCTCCCGTCCTCCCGTCCGTCCATCGTCTCCTATTTCCTGATCAAATCCTTGGTTTGTGGTGGAAAGTCCAGGCAGCCATGCAGTGTTTTTCTTTCCCCTCGCTCCTACTTTTTGCTCCTGATCCTTGCAGAGTTTTTGGCAGCCATCACTTGAATTGGGAGGCCTGGAATTTGTCTGTACTCGGATCCACAGACCCATTGTTGTTTAAACACCTTCAGGAAATATAAAGTATTTCCTCCTAGCATTCAGTGTTCTTCCCTCCAGCCTGGTAACAGCCACCTGCTCAACGAACTAAATTCATCAAGTCACTTTTAATCATGTTCATTGGGCTGTGGAGCTGTGCCAGGGTCCTACTAAGCAACAAATGGGTTCAGAGCAGGCACAGAGCAGATTCTGTTAGAAAATAGTTCCCTGTGGAGCTGGTTCTTATCAGCTTGCCTGTGAAGGATAAGGAATCATCAACATTTCAGATTACTGAGGAACAAAAGAGCAGAAACTGGGCTGCTTTGCATCTCAGCGGTAACTGCGTTTATTTTGGACTTGTACCAGCATAAACTAGAGAAGAATTGGGCACAGAGCCAAATAATCTTTGTATTTCTTAAATAATTAAGCGAACCTACAAGGAGTGAAGCTGGAGAATGGTTAACGAGTTATTCATTAAAGCCAAGCACTGCACCACAACCTGGGTCTGCCTGTTCCTAACTCCAGAGATGGTTTGTTGTTCTTAGGGGCACCTTGGAAAGAGGAGCTCTGAGTTTGGCATAAAGAATTTGGCTTGAAGCGAAAAGAATTTGGTTTAAACAACCTTACCAAGCAGTAGACTTCTTTGGAGCAAGTTATTTTGGGCAAGATGTGACCTACAATATTTTTTATCTGGCTGTTGTGAAGGTGGTGGTCATGTCTGACGATTCACTTCTAGAGATTTGTCTATGAACTCCACGCAGGGAATGTAAATTTACAAGCTGGAGCGAAAAGTGGGTTTCTGTAGCATTGAACGAAGATCTCGGGAGGTATTAACTGGAGCTTATTTGGACAGTGGAAGTTCCTGCTTGCAGAGACAGGAAACAGAAGAAAAATGGAAGAACGGGATACTTTACTCGGTTTATTTGGGTCAGGTCCTTTCAGACAGATGGACAAGACTGTTCGGGATATTTGTGCTGCTGTTCGTCCCGCAGCTGCCTTGTTTCAATGAAAACCTGCAATCCTGCTTCATGCAGAGATGTGCAGGAATTGAGCTTTTCACCAGGTACCTGACAGGAATTACTGACAGGACGGAGGGTGGATTTTGACCCCGCGCTTGATAATTACGGAGTGATAAAATCGCTGACAGACATTCCTGGTGATAAATGTGACAGCTTATACAGTGCTTAAAATTTTGCTTTGATCTGCATCAACGGGAATTCCGCACATACAAAGTAATGGGAAAATGAACCCCTTCTGTGTTCTGGCTCCATTTTATGTATGTAGCAAATGCACGATCAACCTTTGAAATTTCACTTCAATGTGAAAGATGCAGCTCTGGAATTCAAAATGTAGATTTCTAAACTCTGTGGCATTTCCTTGCTGATCTTGTTTATCCATCAGTGCTTAAAATCACAGGATAATGGAATCAAACATAACAACTTCTCTACTGAGAGAAGAAATACAGTCCTTGTGCCAAGTGATAAACATCCCTTACAAAGGAGAAAAAAAATAATTTTCTAAATTATGCTTTGAATGTAGGAAGAAAACTTTTTGTACCTACTCCCGTGCTGGTCATTTTGCATTTTTGTTGCTGATTCTTCAGTTTTGCAGGATGACAAGTTGTTCAGGCTGCTGCTAATTACGTGCTCACTATGATGGTAATTGGCATCTCTCGATTTTGTTGTTATGACTACAAAGTACGTGGTGCCAGGCTGGTGGTGCAGGGAGGCTGCAGCCTGATGAGCCTGGCTCAGCACTGCTGCTTTCTGCTCTGTGTCCAGCTACAAACCGGTGCAGAGACTCTTTCCAGAGTGCTCATGGCCACAATATCAGAGATACCACAGAAACACCAGTTCTGCGGGTGTGTTTGGGTAGAAACCCCTATAATCCCCTTTTCTCAGTCACCAGTGACCTTAAATCCCGCTCTGCAGCAGTGCAGTGTTTCATCAGGCTTGGCCTTATGCTTGGGTAGTCTGGGGCCCTCATTTCACCCAGAAAACTTGGGTGAGGTGCTGTTCCTTGATGATCCTTGGTCTCTTTGGTTGCCAGACTTAGGGAACACAGGTATTAGGGATTGGCAGATTGTATATCAAACCTTGTGTACCAGAGTGCAATCATCCTGAAAGGGTGACCGCTCAGTAAGATCTTTGTGTTGTTGTGATTAATATTTTAAACAAAAAGTTTCCCCATGGCCTAGCAGATTTCCCATCTTCTTTTCCCCGGTGTTTTTAGCTTTTGCAGCGCATGCAGAATCTCAGGAATTCAGTCAATGCATGCCTGTAGGGGACCAGACTATGTAAGGAACTCTCAGCTGATTGAATCAGTGAATCCAAATTGAATCTGGAGCTTCTCAGGAAAGCCCAGGCTCAATTTGCATTGATTGGGGGAGTGATAATATACTGTGAGCAGAAAACTCTGCACAGGAAAGGGCTTCAGCAAAGAAACCACTGGCACTGCTTATCCGTATATGCAGATATTGCCTGGACATCCGCAGACCCTGCTTTAGGAAGATTCGAAGCACAGTAAATATTTGTCTTCCAGCTCCTTGGAAAAAAACCCCAACCATCTAACATATAATTTCTGCTATTAGAACATGTATTTTGCAATAGGATTTTTCTTTGGAAGAACCTGAGTGGTTCTTTTGGAAGAACCTTCGTGGACCTGCATAAAATTTGGTGTGATGGGAACGAAACATGGCTTCTCCTCTAGATGGGCGGATTTCCTGTGCATCACCCCAAATGCAGGAGGATCCTGGCTGTGCAGGACCCAAGCTGAATTTACGCTGGTTTTGAGATAAAAACCCAGTAAAAATCACTTCAGCCCTGTAATCCAAGCTCCATAAGCCATAATGCGGCTCTTCTAAATCCTAAACGTGATCCAAGATTTGTCTGCTGGTAGCAGATCTTGTTTTAATGACTGTCTCAGGGGCGAGACAGCAGCAAATAAGAAAGAATAAAGAATTTCTTGACTGACTACAGAATTCTTGGAAATATTGGGAGTCTTATGGAAAAAAAAAAAAAGTAAAACTGTAACTTTCAGGATCTCTGGTGGCCTCCAAGTCTTTAGGATGAATAGAATCGATTTGAGGTATTTTTGCACTTCCATTCAGAAGCAGAATGTCTGCTTCTTTTCCCTGGGGAAAAATCAGTTGAAATCCATCAGCCTAACTACAAACACTCTGTTTTGGGAGTACATCTCTGCGGAGCAGGCGGACTTTCTCTTGCGTGTGTTCTACACTGGAGACACTGGCTCATGCCTAGGAGGTGGAAGAGACTCCTTTCTGTTCTGGAAATTGCCATGGAACTTGAAGTTGTTCAACTTCCTGCACAACGATTTTTTTTTTTTTTTTTGCCACCCCAAGCAGAGATTCTTGCCATGCAGACTTTGTAATAAATCAGTGAGTTGCTTATGCAGCTGTATAGGCAGCACGGCTTTTGTGGCAGCAGAAGAGTTATTGGCGGTGGACCTGGCTCTTTTTCACACTGGTGTCAATAAAAGTGGAAGGACGATTAACCTGAATTTCTGGGATGAAATGTGCTCCTTTAGGTGTAAACCACAGGACAATTTCTGTAGGTGTTATTACTGGGAATGTTTTGGAGCCTGCATGAGGATTATTTAAATATCCCTGCTATCCAGTTATTCAAGTAGTTCCTCCAGGTTTCCCGGGGTACACATCTGTTCTTACCCCAGAGAACGGAGTAAAGAGAGAAAAGTTTTAAACTGGAATGAAGCATGGCTGTGATAACAGCAAAGCCTGCTCTTCCCTTGGGCTATCAATGTTCCCACAGCCTGCCCAGGTCTGTCGTTTCAGTCAGTTAAGACAGGAGGAACGGCTGCCCAGAATGAGCACTCGGCAAAGTACTTTTGGAAATTAATCATTTCTGCTTCATCCGAGTTCCATCCTGAGGTCAGAACTGTGTTCTTGCTCACACTGGCGCACCTGGCTCAGGCGATCGCCCACTCTGAGGCCTGGCTGCCTGCAGAGTTTGTGAGGTGCTGCTTCAGGCGTTAGAGCTGGAAAAGCTGAGAAGTTCCTTGGGGGGTGTCTCCCCGAGATCCCTGCTGGCACATTCGTTATCTGCTCTCCCAGCATCAGCTCTTTTCTTGTCTCAGGTCTGACTTGCCTCCTCATGGCCAAACGTGATCCGTGTTTTCCACAGATCTGTCACGGGAAAATAAATGCTTAAATGAGAACATTTTTCTTTATGGACTGAAAAACCCCTAAATTTGTATGTCAAGCCTGGCATACGCCTCTTTGTAGGAGGTCATAAAGTCTGCAGGCTGGAACACAAGTCTGCATTCCGTCTCTGGCCCTGCAGCCATCCATTAATCATTATTTCCAGTTATAAAACAATATATTCATGGCTGCTCCACCAGGGCTTTTTGGGGATTAGCTGTGGGCAGAGCCCTGCAGTGCACACAGCAATGTCCTCACCCCGAGTGGAGCCAGCTCTGGGTCCAGGCTGTGTCCGAGCAAGGAGGGCTCAGTGTCAGGGCTTGGGGACGTGGTTGGGTCTGTGATTCACTGCCACAGGGCTTTCTCTCTTTAGCTCCAGCCTGGCTGCGCCCTGAGTTTTCCATACTTTCCCCCATCAGTCCCGCACATCCCCAGGTGGTGGGCAGGGATGTAAAGGACAATGGGATTTTTACTGCCCCTCTTTGAAGGCAAGCATCCTGCCTCAGGCTTTTCCTGCAAACCCAGCAGCTTGCTATGGATTAAGCTACTTAATCAATCCCGACAAACCATTCCGTGCTGCTTCCTGGTGGTCAATACCTCCAGTCACTTGCCATTTCAGCAGCTCAGAGAATAATGATCCTGCATTCTGCAGACAGAGATGTGCCAGAAAGCAAAAGTTGCTAAATAGCCACTCTAGACTGAGCTGTAAAATCCTTTTGCCCCTGTCCTTTCCCACCAGCATCAGCTGGTAGCATAGCAACTGCTGAAGCTGCTTGAACTCGAGTTGACCTGAAATTACATGTTTCTCAGTTTTCGTGTTTATTAACACCTTTCTGCTTTTTTTTTGGTGCTTGTTGAGTTTACGTTTTCCAGCCCCTGTGGGAGATCAGCAGCTTGTTCATGCAGAAAGCAGAAATAGACTTAATAACATGTGATGGATGAGCTCAGATAGACCCTGGAATTAGAAACATGAGAGAGCTGAAGGTGCCCTGAGCAGTGGCTGGGGGAGCAGCCCTTTGGTGGGATCCTTTGGGTGGGATGTGGATGCAGCTTTCCATGTTGTTGTACGGCCTTTCCGGAGCCATCCCGGGGAAGAGCAGCATCCCATGGATTGGTTTTTCAGACTTTAACGTTGGAGGAGTGGCTGTCGAAGGAAGCAGGGTGGATTGGAAATCAGCAGAGATTGCAGTAACCCTGGCATTTCTCACCTGGGGGAGAGAGAGCTCAGACACAGGTTCAGGAGCAGCACGGCTTGAATGATGGCTGGTGCATGAGAACTTGCAGCAATCTCTGGTGGAGGAATCAGTGTTTTGGTCACAGTTTCTGGAATGCTCCTGTATTTTCATCTCCTTTACTGAAGGAGAGATGATGCTTCGTTCTCATGCTTTTTTAATTACTGTATTAAGATTTGTTCTTATGTTAAGGCCTGACTTGTTTTTCTTCATAGGTAATTTCAAGATTTAGATAAAACCTGAGTCCACACATAGCTGATACGCCTGTCACCAAGTCCAAGAAATGAGGGAAGCCCAAAATTTAAAAATTATTAGTTGTTGTGTGAGGAAAAAATATCAAAGATAAATTTGGAGGACAGGACTTGGTTCAAGCATGCTGGACATGCTCCATGTGGAGCAAAACGGAGCACTTAGATTCTGGATAGTGAAAGTCATGGTCTTTTTTTTATTTATTTTTACTGGTATTGTGGTCGAATGAAACCTGAAACCTGATTGTGTGACACAGTCTCAACAGATGGGACTAAGATGCTCCAGTCTCAGAACAGTCTTGGTAAGAGAATGAAATCCTTTCCCTGACAGGCACTTTAAGCACTGAATTATTAAATCAAAGAGCATCACTGTCACTGTGCACTCTCTGGCTGCACACATAAAAGGAAAGCGAGTTGTGCTCACCTTGTCCAGAGAAAGGCACCATCATTTATCTTCATGTGATGATTTAGGCTGCAGCACCTCAGCTCTGCTGCCCTGAGTGAGGGCATTCAGAGAGAATTCAAGGGGCTTGCAGGTGCTCAGTGTTATTTCTCGGCTTTCCCCTTAATGGACTGATCCAGGTCCCGGCTGTATTTCACACTGAGGGCCCTGTGCTGAGAAAATAAAAGTGAGGAGGTGAAATGCAGCTCAGCTCGGTTTTAGGACCAGCCAGAAGATGGAGGGATCAGGGAGCAGTTCATTTTATCTGTCTTGGACCTGTGCCTTAAGATGAGCCCATTTCTCTCCATTGGCAATTAAGGGAACCTGAGATAATTAGTGCAGGCTGGAACATAGAGAAGCCTCATTGTGAAAGTCAGGCTGTTTGCAATCAGCTCATGGACGCACAAAACTCCTTGTGCTGGGCCTCTCGTGGTCCGTGAAAGATCCCTGTGGGCAGAACGACACCCCAGGGGCAGCAAGAAGCACACCGCTGCTCTTCACGATGTGTTTTTGTGGATATTTTTGCAGCTGACAAACTCAGAAAATTACACGCACTTTGAAACGAAGAGTTAATTGTCCATGATTCCAGCCCTGGGGAGCTCGTCATTCCTGGAGATCACCTCCAGAGCGTGTCTGAGCACGGTGGAGGGCAGCACTGCCATCCATGGGGGCAAGGCTCCCTGCTGGCCGTGCACACGGCTTGGGAATGTGTTTTGCTGCAAAGCTGGAGATTCCTGCACATCAATACCGAGAGTCTATAGCCACCCTTCTTAACTCCCTTTCAGTGCAAATGATGACTCAAAGAGGAGCATTCAGGTCTAATCTGTGTGTGTTCCTGTAATGAGCTTTACAATTAGCGCACGGGCTCTTCCATCTAATTCACTTAATTTACGCTGGGAAACGAGATACTGTTCAACTAATCCGATGCCATTTTCTTCTTTATTAGGGAATGAAAGCATCCTCTGAGGCTCTGGTGGGATCCGGGCTAAGCTTCTGAGACACAAATGGTGTGAAGTGCTAATGAATTAGCACGCTGCTGTAATTCCCGCTCGGGATCTGGTGCTCCTCTCCTGGAGCCTCTCACACCATGGCAAGCGCTGGCAGGAGGAGCTGGGTCTGTACCAGCTCCTTGCCCGCTCTGTGAATGTTTGTTTGATGGGATGACACCGGTACCGGTGAACCTCGTCCAGCCAGGCTTTGTCCCAGCTGCCTCCCGTGGTGACTGCAGTGCTGTCAGGAAAGGGTTAAGAGGTTTTCTCCTGCTTTGCAGTAGCTCCTGGAAGCGCTGTTGTGCTCCCTGTAATCCCGGACAGCCCAGTTGCTGTGTTTAGAACACGTGTTCGAGTCACCACGGAGCATTTCCTCTGCTTCTTGAGGGGAAAATACACAGAGAATGATTTCTTTGTTTTCATCAGGCTGATGGATCAGGTTCTCCCTGTGAGATGCTAAGGGAACAGTCTGTAGCCTTTGAATTTGGGTTTTGGGGGGATGTTAGAAGACAAGAATCCTGCCAAATGTTGAGTCCCTTGCAGCACTGGCTGTTTTGGTGCTATGGATTGCTGTCCCTGGGATCTGCTCATCTTTTTTTTTCATTGCTGTTGTGCTGATTCTTTGACCACTTTGCTCAATTCTTTCACATTTTCTGGCTCATTTTTACTTTGTCTGGTGAGTCCCCTGTAGACACAAATACCAGCTCTTGAGGGAAAAGCAAAAGCAAAAAAAAAGCCCATTCCACGCTGTGGCAAAGGAGTATTTTATATCGGAGCGCTAAAGCCTCTCATCACTGGGTTGGTCAATTCTGTGTTGGGAAGAGGCATCAGATGGAGAGCAAGCAGTGAGCTGGAATTTGCTGATCCACAGAACAGGGCTCCATCCCCCAGTACAGGAATGCCCATGGAGGAGAAGAGCAGGTGATGTTTGCCTGCTGGGAATGCTCTGCTCCCTAAGGGGCTGCGAAAGCCAACAGTAAATGCTTTTGCACCTCTGAAATGTAGAAATCTGTGAAACCATTGCCCCTCGGTCTACAGGCTGTAGAAATCCTAAATCTTCTTCTTCTTCCCTCACTTTTCTGGGTTTTGGCTTTAATTAAATACTCAGAGCTGTTGATTTCAGAGTTGTTGGTTTCACAGTTGGTTCTGGGCGCTTTTCCTGGGCCTCGGACAGACCGCATCATTCCCTGGTGCCATTTACCTGTCCAGGTGAATTCATGAATCATTTTATTGCTGCTGCTGACACCCTCTGGAACACTGTTGACACGTGCCACTGCTGTCAGCCTGCTCCAGATCTGATTGTCTCTCTTTTAGACAAAAACCATTTGTGCAGTGTCAGCACGGTGAAATCTTCTCATGTCGGATATTGTAAATATATCCAGTATATTGTATACATATCCAGGTGCCTTTTTCTTTGTGTGGTAAATGGAACTGGGAGTTTGGACCATCAGTAGAAAACCAAATTTACGTGCTGCGTTTATGACAGCGTTAGGAAGTATGAACATAAGCAATGCCAGTATAAATATTGGCATGCAGAGCCAGGAATCCGCATTGCTGTGGTGTAAAATTAGAAAAGGTGCCCATGGATGCTGCTCAGGCAGTCTGGCTATTGTGTAGAAAACGATATAAATACATTTTGTTCTGTATTTTTTGCTTAAAAGAGTCTTGAGAAGCTTAAAATTGGGTTTCCATGCCTTCCACTCCCATCCTTATCCATCTGGTGAGCGCAGTCCACAGCTGCTCACGTGGGACGTGGTGAGAAAAGCTTTTACAATTCCCTTTAGCAGGGGAGTGAGCAGGATCATGTTGGAAAACACAGATCCTGCTTGTCGGGCAAAGATGTTTTCATAGCAGGTCCCATTTTCTTCACCTTTCCAACCCCCAAAGAATAAGAGCCACAGTTCTGCTCTGATCTTGCTTTAGAACCTGTGCTCTGTTGCGTGCATGTGGGAAAACAAAGCTCGGAATTGTTGCACTCGGTGATACACCAGAGTTTTGTGGAATTAGGGCTTTTTTTTTTGTCTAAAACCACCCACAGCCTGTCCCATGCAAAGGAGAGTTTATGGTCACCGTGGCTGTACAGTTTATCAGGTTGTGTTATGAATAAGAAAGGAATTTTTAAAAATCATATAAAATTCATAGTTTAAGAGGAGGATCCAGCTGTTTTAAGATTGCATTTTCTAGAATGTCTTTCTTTGTGGATTATTTCACAGGAGAAAGCGGTAACAGTTGTTGAGGATTTCTCTGTAGTTTTTCAGTCTTCCCAGTTGCATCTTAAGGATTCGTGGAGCCAATTTTTCCTCCATCCTCTAAAAATTGCTTAGAATTGCCTTCCTTAGACAGCCAAATAAAGAGATATTCCAGCAGTAGAGTGGAAACACTCAGGAATATTTGCCAAAGAGTAAAATACGTTTGTATTCCACAACAGTTGGAAAGTAGAGCGTTAATGGTACTGAGAGTGTAAGAGTTGGAATGGGCCTTAAAAATCATCTCAGCCCAGCCCCTGCCCTGTGCAGGGACACCTTCCACTGTCCCAGGCTGCTCCAAGCCCTGTCCAGCCTGGCCTTGGACACTGCCAGGGATCCAGGGGCAGCCACAGCTGCTCTGGGCAGCCTGTGCCAGGGCCTCCCCACCCTCCCAGGGAGGAATTTCTCATCTCCAATCGATCCCTGCCCTCTGTCAGTTTAAAACCATCACCCCCCATTTTCCTGTCGCTGTGTGTGACTGAGTTCTAGGTGGTCCTGCAAGGAACAGGGAGCTGGATTTGATCCTTGTGGGTCTTGAGGTACTTGGTGATTCTGTCTGGTCTATTCTGGTCCTTCATGCCAGTTTTGTTTTCTCACACTCTGCATAACTAAAATCCACGTCATTTTCAGCAGTGTTCAGCCTCCTGAGCTCTATTCCCTTTCCTCACAGGAGGAGAAGGGCACACCCCAAATTCCCTCAGCTTCTGCACAACTGGGCTTGCTTTGCACGTTCAACAAAATCTACTCATGGTCAATAACTCCCCCTTTTTTTGAGCCTGTACTACTTATGCCTCTTGTTTTCTTACAAGACACCACCCATAACCACATTTTTCTGTCTCCTTCCCACGTGTGGGGTTCCAGTTGGATATTCCAGCTGCAGCAACCCAGTTCCAGATGCTGCTGGGGAGCCTTTTGCTTCCTCCTGTGCGTCTGGAGGAGGTGTGAGAAGGGATGAACGAGAGCAACAGGCCAGGCAAAGCTTGTGATGTGAAATAGTGCTGGGATGAAATGGGGCTTAAAACACGGCTGTTGGCAATTAATGTGTGCAAGGCCTGCCTGTCGCCGGGTTTGTTTAATCAAGGTCAAATAGAGGTTTTAATTAGAACAGTGAGCTCATAACATCAGCTTGGCCATCTGTAACCAGCAAGTGGGTTTTGTTAGAGGGAGCAAAAAAAGTGCTCCTCATTTATGTGCCAGTTCTGCTAAATAATGGGTAACTTGTTGGGATCACCTGCAGTAATTTGGCACGGGGTGATATTAAAATAAAAAAAAGGTTTTGCTCCAGTTGGTGCCAAAGCACCCAGTATTTTCTGTGAGGTGGGACTGATCCTTGAAAAACTGCTGGAGCAGCTGTTTATCCTAGTTCCTTAAATTCAGAAAATAGGAGCAACAATTTAAATTCCCAATTGTATAACATTTTACAGCACCTGTTTTCAAATGGTAGAGAAAGGGGAAAATAAATGGGGGAAAAGGGGAAACCACAATCACTTTTTTTGTTTGTTTTTTTGGTGGGGAAGGTTTGGATTTGGACAAAAGTAGAGAAGATGGGCATGCTGGGTGACATCTCAATTTAAATCAGTTTGGCAGTTGTAGTTTCTAGGCTTGCTAGATGAGATTTTCATGTCTGCTTAGCAGGATAAACTGCTCTATTAATTAAGCTCAGTCCCATAAATCTCTTCTAACTTGCCTTCAAATCCCAAAGTAACCTGGCTCACGTTGCTATTGAAATCTGCAGCCCAGGAGAATGGGGTTTAATATTTCATTTTTCTTGTGTTCAGCTGTGATGTGACTTGTAAGATGTAGTTTTCGCATTGGGAATAAAAATCACCGAGTCTATCTTTTAATTGTCTTCCACCAGGAAACAAGTAATAAACTGCTTGTGATTTATAATAATTTGATTTTTAATGAAAACGTATCCACGCCACGTTTCTTGAAAACAATTTTCTCGGAGAAATAACTTTGTAAGTCAAAACATAATCAGCCTGGCACTTCATATCAGAGAAAGATTCCGGCAGGAGTTATGGGAACGGTGCAGAATAAAAGCAGAAACAGATATTCCTCAGAAAGCTGGCATCCCTGGGTTTTGTTCATGTTGGATACCTGCTGCAATTACAATTCAGATTGGTTTTTTTTTTCCAGAGGTGCAATGCACAACTCCTGCACTCCATCTCAAGGAGATAGAATGGTTTGTTGTGAGCAGTTACAGGGAATGTAATTAAGCAAAATTTCAGTTGATCATTTTGTATAGCGGTTTCTGAGCATTTGTTTCTCTTCGCTGAGCAGATCTTTACCTGCAAGAATTGTCCTGAGGGCAAAATCCAATCTTCCTCCCACCATGTGGTGCTCAAAGTCCTTTCTTCCGCATTTCTGCGGTGCCTGGATTCTTCCAGCTCTCTGAGCTCTTTGAGGAAACACATTTAGGAGAGAGGGCTTTAGAATGACTCCCACAGAACTCTAAAATTAATGTTCTGTTGTAACATTTATATGTTCCTTCGCTGAGACAGAGATCACAGAATGGTTTGGGTTGGAAGGGGCCTTCAAGATCATCCCATTCCATCCGTGTCATGGCCAGGGACACCTTCCACTGTCCCAGGCTGCTCCAAGCCCTGCCCAGCCTGGCCTTGGGCACTGCCAGGGATCCAGGGGCAGCCACAGCTGCTCTGGGCACCCTGTGCTGGTGTTTTAAGCCTCTCCTGATGAAAACATTCTTTATTTTGTCACCTGATTTTCACAAAAGAATAGAGTTTGTGTCCTGTGGGCTGAGGGCAAGCCACCTTAGAGTGTGACAGAGGGAAGATTCAGGTTTTCCAAACCCCGAGCTGAATGCTATTCATGTGGTTTCCAGTATGCAAGTGTTATTTACACTGACAGAGAGGGGAAAAAGAATAATAAAAATCAGGCAGGCAGGCAGAGCTCTGTAGTTTTGTATTTTTTTTTTTTT